>KE769520.1:0-40349 GCA_000465285.1 Eidolon helvum
CAATATTACTGATCCTTTCCTCCATTTGGTCGACTCTTTTTCCCAAGCTTGCTATTTCATTTTTTTAACTCTTGCAGTATGTTTTTTTTATCTCCAGAAGAAATAGTCTGTTCTTTTTGAAGGTTTCAACCTCTTTGCTCTGCTCATGTAGGCTTTTTTTTCAATTCCTGATATTGTTGATATGACTCGTTTTGGAACTCACTGAGTTTTTTCACAAGTACCATCCTGAATTCTCTCTTATTTAAGCTACATATTTCTGTCTGTAAGCTTATTTTCTGGAGCTTTTTCTCCTTCTTTCTGAGATGCCTTGTCGCCTTGGTTGTTCATGGTGATTAATGGTCTATTTCTCCACCTCGGCATTAATGGAAATGTATTCTGCTATTTTTCCACAAAGAATATTTATTATATAAAGGTATTTCTTTAGCCTGCTGCAAAGGCGCTTTTCTTTGGTTTCCAGTAGGTCCCCTCTAAGCCTCTTGGATCCCTTCTTTATATAAAGCTTTAATAATGGCTTTTCATTTTCTTCTAGATATTTAATCATGCCCGCTACCCTCAGTTTCAGCCCATGTCTGTGTTAGCAACAATTTCAGTAGCGTTTGCTCAGATTCCCCTGGGGCTCCGCTATGTTTGGTCTCGGAGGGTATGGGTGGAGGGGCCCTCTGCATTGAGGGCTGGGGGCTGCAGCTCCCCCTCTGTTTTGCAAACACAGCCAGTAAAAATCAACTGTTGTTTTTCTACCATCCACTTCTCTGCTTTCTGCTCTGATGACTCAGCCCTGCCACTGGCCTCGTGGAGCTCACAACTCTCCCAGGCAAGGCTGTTCAGGGAACACGCCACACCTTCTCCCCACCCTCTCCTCCTACAGGGAGCTCCACTGGCTACGACAGGCAGCTTCCTGTTATTTCTCCCAGTCCACCAACCAACACCTGAGATTCTGTTCTGTGGTAGCTCTTATGTGCAGATTCCACACTCAGATGTGCTGGTGTGAGGTTTGGATGTTTTTTGTTCTATTCGGTATGTTCAGCTTATTGTTGCTTCAAGGGGAGGGACATGAGGATGTCTCTCACTCCACCATGTTTCTCCACTAATCTGTAAATAAGTGTGATTTTAGAGTCCTGTTTTATTTCTGATTTTAGGACAGTCCCTCATATTTTTCCTATTAAATGTGATGTTGACTGTTAGTCTTAGATATTTAATTCAATTTAAAAGACAAATTTCTCAAAATAAAAAGCCAAATTTAATCTTTTTAGAACAAAATCACAAAATTAAAATAAACAGGCAAGGTAAATAAAGAAAGAGGGGAACAAAAAATGCAAAGGGATAATATTTATATGAGACAAAGTGGACACTAAAGCATTTCATTTGCACATCTCTCTTGGACATAGGATATTAACTTATAGTCTTTTAGCAGCAACTGCTAGAGAAAGGCTTAGGAGAAGTTGAGTTAATTGCTTCTAAGAAAAATTCCTAGTAGATTGTTTATAAAAACAAAGGAAAGCTTCAGTTTGGAATTATGAAATAAACCACAAATTTAATTTTTTGTTTACACTAGCCAGGATCTAATTTTAAAATCTTTATTTTATATGATTTGAAAGTTTCTTTTCATAGAGGATTATGTCACCCCCACCACAAAAGGCAGGGGAGAGGGAGAGGGAGGGATATGTGTGTGTGTGTGTGTGTGTGTGTGTGTGAGAGAGAGAGAGAGAGAGAGAGAGAGAGAGAGAGAGAGAGAGAGAGAGAGAGGAATTCCTAGCTGATTTATACATTTCTCTAGAAGTGAAGATGAAGAGATACAAGCTGGGCTTCAGGGTCATGAAGTTCTTAAAGTGAAGGATTTTTGTGGGAGTACTGTTCTATTCCCTGCCAGTGGGTATTTGAAGGCAAAACCTATATTATATTCTTCTTTGCATGACAAGGCCAGGCACAGAGGGAATCTTCAGTTGTATCACCAGACTCCCTCTCTTGTCTTAACTTCATTCTGTCTCATGCCCAAGAAGAGGATGGTAGATGGAAGAAAAAGATAATTTGGCTATATTTACAATTGTTATTTATTCTATTTCAATGTTCGATATTTCTCCTATCCTGTGATAACTGCCCACTTCTAAATCTAAATTTCGATTCAACTCTTGGTTATCTACAATGTCTTCAAGTAACTTTATTAAGAAGAATACCTTGGTAGTGAATGTTTTTATATTTAAAATATTTAAGCAAGGATATAAGGGCACGTAAAATAAGATGAAATATTTAAAATAGGAATAGAGAAAGGAAAACAATGCTGAAGATATAAATTAGAGCTAGGACCAAGGCTTTGTCTATATACTTTTTACCTAAACCAATTCATTCAGCTGATGCACCAGAGAATAAAATGGCAATGAATTTAAAAGATAGAAAAGTAGTTCCCTGTCACATAAAATTTCAAGTAAGTAAGGTGGGTTTGCTCTACACAGTCTTCAGAGGTCCAAGTTACTTTATCTATTTGTGGTTCTGTCATCTCTAGGGCATAGTCACATTCACATGGTTCAAGGTAGCTCCTCATCACATTTGCATTGCAAGTTCACACATTAATAATTCACTCTATCTCATTGGCTAGAATGCATTCACATGGTCCACAGAGTTGCAAGGAAGATTGGGAAACATAATCTTTACCTAGGCAGTATATACTCTGCTAAAAGTTCTATTGCTGTATAAGTAGAGAAGGGAAAACAGATATAGCAGACAACTAGCAGTTTTTAACTCATCACAGTGGATCTCAAATATATTTGACTCTTACAATTGTTACAATTAACATAAAAAGGAAACATTATAGTTGCATAATTTGTGGTAAATACACGATAGAAAATGAATACTTTTCTTAGAAGAATTACTAATTTTCTTCTGGGAAGACCAAACTAGAATTTCTCCAAAGTATTATATGTTCTGAAACAACCTATCAGAGAAAGTCTCTCTGTTTTTCTTATCTATGAACTCCAATTAGGAGAGAGAATATTCTGAAGCCATACTTTTTTTCCCAAAGTATTCTTTAAATGTCATCACATGATTTGGGTGTTCTGAAAAAAAAATTTGATGAAAACTCACTTTTATTTCTTTAGGTTAAGTGCTTGGATAGATGATGAAATTTGATTTTTTTATTGAAATAAATCTAAATATAGCTTTCTTTAATTTCACATAGATTATGGTGAAACTTCGTTCCCAAAACCCATATCTTGTTCACAGAAGTTCCTTCTGTTATTTTTTGATTATTCACTTTACATTAATTTTTCCATCTTATTCTTTAAGAAACTTATTATGTATTCAAAATACATAATTTTAAAAAATATTGAATTTCTAAATGTTTTCTTTTCTTATATCATGTTTATCCTTTTACTTTTTTTCCTTTTTTATAATAGTATTTTTCTAGTTTGTCCCCCATACCATGGTCTTAATTTTTCACTGAATAGAAACAGTTTTGTTACTTAGTACAAGGTTATTAATACAATAATTATGTCCCTTGTGAATTCCAACTTTTAGCATTAAAAAGAATTAGCTTTATTTCAAATTCTACTTTATTATTAAAATCACAATCTCCTTTTGTTTTCATTTCTATAATAGTTCTGTGTTTTTTTCAACATCTTTCCTAGGATGGAGGATAAGTCCTTAGACTTTATCTTATTGGAAATGCTACCAAAGGTGTATATTAGTTGATAGTTTTTTAATTCCTACATGTTTGAGATGATCAACCAATCCAACAACCAAATAGTACATATTGAGGATCTACTACATCTCAGGTTCTGTGTTGAGCATTTGTAATTCATTGGGAAACTAGAAAGGCATGGTCACATTTTTCATGGAGTTTATACTCTAGCAGCAAGCAGTATGAAGCAGAATAAATTGCACCAAAGAGAAAGCATAGGGTGTTTGCTCTCACAGCTCATATGGCAAAGGATTTGATCTAGGCTAGATCTGGGGAAAACACCTCCCTCAACAGGTGGCACTTAGGTTGAGACTAGAAAACTGAATAGAGGTTCAGAGTTAGAGAGTCAGCCTAACATAAAGGATGGAGAGTGGGAAAAGAGAGGAGAAATGACCTAGTTAAAAAGACTCATATACAGAATATGGCCTAAGAGCAAAGAACATAACATTCTTAAGATACTGGATGTTCCCAGATGGCTGAAGCTTCAGCATGAAGGGTCAAGCAGAACAAACTGTATCTGAGGTGTGAGCTGTGTCTCCAAGTGGATGATGGGGAAAAGAGAGCAATAACATGATGTGAGAGTGAACTAATGGCTTTTAAGCCCCCTGACCCTGAGAATTTATAATAGGATCTTATTTTAGTTAAATCATACAGTACCACCCAGAATTTGTCACAGGTATAAGTCAATATCTTACCTGAAAGAAAGATATTATGACAGTCACTTGGAAAAGTCTATGGCCAAAAATCATCCAACACAAATGATTTTTAATCTGCAGGTGCTCAATAAATGTTAGTTGATTGGTTGTTTGGTTAGTTGATTGGTTGTCTCCAAATACACAGAAATGAAAATGCTAGCAATTAAAATATACTCATGGGTTAAATTTTAATTTAATTTTCAGACTTGTCTAAGATCTTTAACATTTAACATGAAAATGAAACTTGGCTAAAACCATAATATATGTACATTTTACAAAGGATTAAGAGAAGTTTTAAGTCTTTCAACAACCACAATAGTTTATCTTCAGTGACTCACAAGGATCATTGAGGAGGAAAAAGAAAGGCGGCCAAATGTCAATGCTTCCTTTCTAAACATGAACTATGGGTACAACAGTGTGAGTTCTTACAAGTAAAATTAAAGACATTGTGAACTGAAAACAGCATATGAATAACAGACTAATCCTCTCTGTGTTAGTGACCTGCTGTGGGATGCTCGTGACTCCACTTAACCTCATTGTGCCTCCATTCCCCAATCTGTAAAACAGGGTTAATAATTTTAACCTCCTTTTCAGAGACAGAGGTAGATTAAGTATAATAACAATAAATTGATTAAAAACACAAGTCATGAGAATGTTTTAGCAAGAACTGTAATTCCACACAAGAAAATATTAATTTCTTCTCTAGAATTGTTCCAAATGCTTCAGCTAATAATTTACAAGAATGAAAAATACATAGTGACCTTCCTTTTCAGTGACTGAAGATACTCTCTGAGTCTTTTTTTAAATAGAAACTTAACTTTTTTTAGTTATAAAAAATGACTTTGATCCTATCTCAGCCCAGTAATGCAATGGATGGCAACTCAGCCAAGAAGATTTAAGAGCACTGTCTCCAACTTATAAGACTCCACTGAAAAATACTCATTTAGCAGTTTGAGAGTTACCTTGACCTAGAATTTATGCCAGAAACAACAAGGGCGTAAAGATAAAACAGCTTTAGCCCACTAATCAAAATAAACTTATCCTAGACAAATTTACTGAATAAATATGGGGCTAGCCAATTCAGTTGTTTACCCAAACTTCCTGGGTACAAGAGTATAAATATCATATACCAAAATACTGTTCCTAAAGCAATTAACCTTATTGTTTCTCCAGAAAGTGGGCTAATGGGAAAACATTGTCAAGTTCATTTTCAAACACTCATCATAACAGTTACTAAATAGTCAACCTGCATTTGTACTATACAGAAATATTTTCATTTCTATCATATGCGGAATCCTGAAATGCTGGTGCAGAGAGCAAGTTAAACAGACATTAAGGGAATCTAAATCTGCAAAATATGTATCAGTGTTAAATCCTGGCTGACTACAATTTATTAACACAGATAGATTACTTCTGTTGAAGTCAGATGGCCTGGAAAAAAAAAAGATTTTCTATATCTGGCTACCCAGTTTCCCTTCAATTTTCAAAGAATTACAACTTCTATTTTATGACATGACCCCATTTTTTCTACCTGAGGGCAAAGGATAAATTGTATTGTATATGATGCGGGAGGGGAGGAGGGGAGGAAAGGACCCCAGAACAGGAAAGTCATGAATTCCACCCCAAGAAGGGTTGTCAAGCCTCCCATTACATGATAGAAGCAAGTATACAGAACAAGGCTTCGATGTAGGTATATGGCCACATGACATGCAAAGTAGGTCAGAAAGCTCCCAAAAGTAGCAGCTAGTTAAACAGTGTTTCCAAGGTCACAAAATTACATTACCTTCTATTGCCAACTCTTACAATTCACAAAGAGAGAGAACTACCCAATTATACTAATGTACTACATCCTTCTGGAGACATTTCAACCTATTTTGTGAAGGTTTTTCCAGTGAGAAATTGAAATATGAATAAGGAAATAGAAAAAGAATTTAAAAACACAAAGAGTAAAAAACACTCGATTGTTTTCAAGTTGTTAACAAAGATGTAACATATTCACCATTTTTAAAGTTTTTATTTTAAAAAAATATGTTAAAATACGGCTTTTGAGTTATAAAGTGGTAGATTATACCATAAAATTCTAGATTACTCTAATTGCCTACATTTGATCTTTGTTCCTGAGTAACTAGAGTTAAACTGAGAAGAAATTTGAAGTAGTACAGCATTAATCATGAAATAAAATTATATTCTTGTTATTCAGTCTAGATATCCAAGAATAATGAAAAGTTGAAGAGAAAAGGAATGGCTTAGATTAGTTTAAACTACTCATAAATTTTAAGGAAGTAAAATAGGTCTTTTTCATAAAAATAGAGCAACCTATCCACTGGTACTCAAACAACACCGGTGGGTCTACATTGGTACAAACCTGTGTTCTACATACATTTTAGAGAGGAATGTTTATGTTCACTGGGCCAATTTAAATAATATAAATGGATATAGATAGTCAAAACAGAAAGATCAGAAAAGTTTCCAGGTCCAATATTAAAAATGAAATTAGCATAATATGAGACTGTCTCTATGCTTCAGACTTTCTATTTTATCCTCAGAATATCTAACCAGTGTTCCTTCTGACAGCCCTGCTACTCTAACCCCACATACAGACTCAGTGAAGTTTAAAAATTAGACTTACAAAAGAAAACAGAAATGCTCATTCCTTACACATTAAGCCAAAAAATAAATTCTGCCACAAGAAAGATTAATATAAATTTTAAAATTCTGGTTCCAAAAAGTTTGTTATAGATGCTACTTCTTTCACTATTGCAAATAAAATAATTCGTAATAAAAAGACCTTTATCTTAACTTTGAGTGTTTTCGGCAGATAACTGTGGGTTCAATATGACTGTTGTTAGGGGTTATAATGTTGACTCCAAAATTTACTCAAAAATTTCAGTAAGCCATTATTTATGGATATAGTAAATACAGTATGTTTTGTTCAGTGTAACCTAAAAAGGAAACATAATTTCTTGCCTCCTTTTTCTAGACAAATTCATACCCTTTTGTAGCACAAAATCTATCAATGGAACCCACTGAATTCTCTTTTTTTAAATATTAATTTGCTTTTTTAAAAGTGCTAACACAAATTAGAATTCTGTTTTCCTCCTTTAACATACTTATGAAATGATTTCTTATTCATTAGGAACTTTTATAATTTCATCATTACATTGTCAGTTGCTACAAATATATGTCAATTATCTCCTCCACGTGAGGAAATGTGCTGACAGTAGTTCATTATTATAGTTCTATTCACAATAAATTGGCCAGTTCCTTTCTCCCACATTTGTATCACCACCCACCTATCAGAACCACTTACAATATTTACAGGGGAGGCCAGTCTTTCACACTTCTAGACTTATAAACATGTTCATAAATCAGAGATCCCTAATAATAACAACTACCATTTCTTGAGTACTATGATGGTAAATTCATTGACTTTCTCTGCCCTTCTGGGCATCGCTGACTTCTGTGGACTGCATGACCCAGGCTCCAAGCCCTGGATTCTAGTTCAGTTTGGTCTATGGGAGCCAATCACAGAAGAAGACAGGAAGAGAAAAATGGGGGATTTCTTCTCTATTCCCTCCCTGCTTCAGTGAAAGACTGCAGTGGCTGCCTACTTCCAGGGCCACAGATTTTTCCACAATCAAAACTGTCACCAGGTTCTGATAATGATGCCTACTATTGCTAGTCTCTAACTGCTTCATCATCCTCCCTTTATTCTACTCATACCTCTGTACATAATCTCGTAGTAACATCTGTTCATTAGAGTCAAATTGCAATAGGCATACTTCTAAGATGGCCCCCTCATGTGCACATCTTATATAATCCCCTCCTCTCAAGGATGAGTTGAGCCTAATCAGGTGAGCCCTTTAAAAAGAGTGTCTAGGGGTCAGAGACAGAAGTCAGAGAGATTCAAACCTGCAGTAGATAGTCTTCTAAAGACCTTGAAGGATCAAACTGCCATATTATAGAAAAGGCTCCATGGCAAGAAATGGTACAGCCTTAAGGAGCTGAGAGTGGCCCTGGCAACAGCCAATAACAAAACAAGAACCTCAGTCCTGCAACACAACCAGAAGCTTGCAAGGAGGATCCCAAGATCCAGATGGTCAACACCTTAAGTTCAGTTTTGTGAGACCCTGAGCAGTAGGCCTAGCTAACTCATACGGAGACTTCTATTCTACAGAAACTGTGAGACAACAAATGGGTGTTTACACCATTATCACACGAATATGTCACATCAGTTTATTAAATAGAAATGTTAATGTTTTGCTTTAATAAAGGAACTTTGTGTACTTAAAAGAAATATATCCCTTTTCTTTTTCATACCCTTTCTCATTCCAGAAAGGATTTAAAGTAGCTAACCTAACTTTCCATATATTCTATAGTTCAAACTTCTCCAAAGATATCCACTCCTTAAAGTTTGTCTGCATTGGTGAGCTTGTATTATTGTCTTGAAAACTGATTTCTTAACTTTGTTTGAATGAATTATGACTCTAAATATTAGAAAATCTTTGTCTTCCTTAGGCATCCTGATAACTTGTAAGTTGTACTGTTCTGGTTCAATATCTTTTGTCTTTCCTCCAGTTCCTGTCACTGTCTCAAAATTAGGTGAATGGCTGGCTAACTCCTTTCATAAATCAAATAACATTCTTCCTGTGGTTTCAATGGAGGAAGTCAAGCTTCAGAAACTAGCACAGATACTTACAGTAGCACTGTTCTGGAGACCCCAAGAAATGAAAAACTTCATGAAATAGGTTTATATAAGTCACATTCCCACTCAACATAATCACAAGCTCTGCTGCAGTTACAAACAATGGAATGTTCAAAGTCTAAATCAGTCCTTCAATTATCAGAGCTGTAACTGCTTCTCCTCAACATTTTTTCTACTCCAACAAAATCATAGTCGCTACTGCTATTGCTTCAAAGTTCTCAAATTCTTACCCTCAGAATTTTTCCAGAGCACAGAGATCTTTCATGAAGCAATAACTTTTGGTGAGACTGAAATAAGTAAAGCTCACCCTCTCCCTCTCCCTCTCCTGCTCCCGCTCTCTCTCTCTCTTCCCCGCCCCTTCTTTGTTTCTCTCCCCCTCCTCCCTCCCTTCTCCTCTCTCTGGGTTCCTCCATAAGAATTTAAGCATCCTCAGGTTGGTCTGATAAAATTTTTAAAATTCTCCCTCATACCTGTATAGACTTTATCTCATATTTGTTTCTCAGCCAAATTTTTGGAGTTACCCATATTTGCTTTACCCTTTTGCCTTTGACTCATTAATTTCGGTTCCTGCCTCCATTGCTTTACTAAAGTAATACTTGCAAAGATTATCAATGATCACATTGTTAAACCCAAAGGATGTTTCTCAGTCTTCACATATTTACTATCTAAAGAATATGCTTCTTGAAATCCCTTTCTTTGGCTTCTGGATCACACTCATCTGGTTTTCTTCCTCCCCGTCCAGCTGCTTCACCTTATTTATTTGCAGGTTCATTCTGGTCTACCAGCCACTAAATATTGACAGAGAAGACCTAGAGCTGATCCTTGAGAATCATCTTTGGAATCTCCTTCTTCAAGTTTGATTAATTTTGTCTCCTAAATAGTTTCAAAATCATCTACTCCTTCCCATCTCCATCATCATCCCCTCTCATCTAAGCTATAATCATCTTTCCCGACACTACTACAGCACTCTCCTGAATAGTCTCCTCATATGTTTCTGTTCACTCTCTAAGGTGTTCTTTACAATGAGGCCAGGGGGGTCCTTTAAATACCCAAATCTGACCATTTCATCCTATCCTTTTTATAAGCTTTTCCATGGCTTACTATTGTTTTAAAGATAAAGACCTCTAAATGATGTCCATGTTCTTTAAATGATCTGTGTATTCTGCCTTCTACCTATCTACTGTCATCTTACACCATTCTCTCTCCTGTCCTTTTTTATATTCCTGTGGTTCCTTGAACAGTCAATACCCCTTCGTGATCTTAGCAGCAACTGTGTCCCCTGTAAAGAAATTCTCCCCTCTTATCTTATTCAATAACCATTCCTTCAAGGAAGGCTTCTCTGACCTCTCAGTAGGTCATATTCCTTAGTTGTGTCTTTTGTAATTACATGTATTGTCATTAATTACATTAATTGGTGTGACCTTTTGACTATTTAAAGTCTGCCTCCCCTACTAGGCTGTAAGTTCCTTGAGAAAAGGAGCTACATCCATTTTATCTGTAGTTGCAGGATCTGCAATTAGTACAGTGCCTGAAAGATGCTCTTTAAGAAATATGCTCAATAAATTCCTAAATAAATGAAACAATAATATTAAAGCCATGTATGAGAATTGAAAGGATTGATTCTACCTCTCTGTTCCCCTCCTTTTAAATATATCATAAGAAATGATATGAGTTCAGTAAAAGTATGGAGTTGCTTTCTCAGTCCTAAAAAGTAATTTACTATACCACTTTTTGCCTACCTTGCTGAATACCAACTTCTCTTGCAAACACTCAAAGCCCTCTACCATAGAGGGCTCCTTCTACGTTTGCTAGAAACTCTCTCTTCCTATCAAGCGCGCGCACGCGCGCGCGCACACGGGGGGGGGGACACACACACACACAAATTCACATTTCCAGCTCTGTGCTTTCACCTTTACTGCTCGCTCTCTCCCCCAGCATGTCTGCACTCTCTCTGTCTATCCAAAATTGTGCCCATACGTCAGAGACATGCTGACATCTATCTCATCAAGCCTATGTGATTGCCAAAAGCACACACTAAATGTTTTTCTTCCTGAAATTCCATAGCTAAAATGTCATTACAATTTTAATTATGGGCCACATACACAGAAATCTATCTATTTAAGCCCCATTAGTTTTTTTTAAATAACAATAGCAGGGAACTTATTATTAACCATTCAGAAATATGGATCTAAATTCAATGCTCAAAAGAGTCAACTTAATTTAGATGTAAGTGCCAATCTACGCTTAGTGTTAATCATTAATTGTTTTTACTGAGTCAGAACTCTGGCACTTAACAAACTGAATCTTTTTTTTTTTTAACAGTGGAATGTTTTCAGTCAGTTCATATATATCTCAGTTCCAACTCCAGATCTTCCTCACCAGAAATGCTTCTTGATTTCTCTCTCAGTAGTTTCACAAAAGAGAATGTACTTTCACAGAGTTTCACAGAAATGAACAAAAGCATTGTCCAGGGATTTGCTGAATAGCGAGGATTTTTCTGGAGAGTTCTGAGATTGGTATTCTCACCTCCAAAACTCCAAGAATACTTTTGAATACGCAGTTTGTTTTCAACTCATTCCATTCTTCTTGAAACTCACCTTCCTCTTCGACATGCACAAACTTTACTAAGCTTGGTGTCTAATAAAAGCTCAATAAATACCCACTGCTTAGTCAATCGAGGCATTTATAAAATTACAGTATTCAAAGCCGCCCTTAATTGCAACCACTTACCGAGATGTGGGTAGCTGAAGTGCTTAACTCCTAATAGACTTGCAAACAAAGGCAAATCATAAAAACATCTTAGGATTCTTCTCTTCTTAAAAAAAAAAAAAAGCACCAATATTATTTTTTATTAGTTTCAGGGGGGGGGGGGGGGGGGGGGGGGGGGATATAATTTACAAAGTGATCCCATTAGTCTACTACTCACCTGGCACTATATATCATTATTACAATGTTATTGACTATATACCCTATGCTATACTTTATATCCCCATGACTATTCTGTAAATACCAATTTGTACTTCTTAATGCCTTCCCCTTTTAACCTTCCCAATCCCTCTCCCATCTGGCAACCCCCAAAATGTTCTCTGCAATTACGAGTTTGTTTTGTTTTGTTTGTTCATTCACTTTATTCTTTAGATCCCACATGTAAGGGAAATCATATGGTATTAGTCCTCTGAGTATTTCACTAAGCATAATACCCTCTAGGTCCATCTATGTTGTCATAAATGGTAAGATTTTATTTTTTAATGGCCAAGTAATATTCTATTGTATATATGTACCACTTCTTTATCCAATCATCTATTGCTGTACACTTAGGTTGCTTCCATATCTTTGCTATTATAAATAACACTGCAGTAAATATAGGAGTGCATATATCTTTTTAAATTAGTGTTTTGAATTTCTTCAGATAAATACTCAGAAGTGGAATTGCTGGGTCATAAGGTAGTTCTATTTTTAATTTTTTTGAGGAATCTCCATATTGTTTTCCTTAGTGGCTGCACCAATTTGAAACCCTATCGACAGTACACAAGAGTTCTCTTTTCTCCACATCCTTGCCAACACTTGTTGTTTGTTGATTTATTGATAATAGCCATTCTGACAAGTGTTAGGTGATTAGATACTCTTTTAATAAATGTTTCCTGACATACTATTTGCTATATTTTTCAGTGATTATGTAACAAATCACTTACTGACAAATGCACTAACAATTTACTGTATAACATCTAATAAGAAAAATTCAATAACTTATAAAACCATCAGGGGTGAAAAAAACACAAATCACTATAATTCTACTACTGTAGAAAAAAAACTTTTTTTTTTTTTTGGTTCATCCATCACTACTAGTCTGACATATTATGTACATCCTAACTTTTTCAACTTGGACTTTTATGTTTTTGATTGGCTGACTCACAGTTAAAATAAAAAATAATAAATAGGAAAAAGTTCTCTAAAGAAATATGGACAAAAATCATTTTCATAGTTTTTCTTTAGTATGAATAGGCAAATAAGAGAATATTGAGAAGATATTTATTTTTATGCCTTATTTTGATTTTAAAAAGTTAACTGTCCTCCTTACTAAAGCAAACCTATTTACCAACAGATATAGAATACTGACTTAATCTTGCTCTATTGCTATTCTGACAAGTTATTTTATTACATTATATATATAACATGTACATACATGCATAACATGTATATATAACATGTACATATGTGTATAACATGTATGTGTGATTACATGATATATAACATGTATATAATATTATATATTCACATATATCTACATGCATGTATACACACAAGTTTCCTATACTCTAGTCCAAATGGCTAGAAATTATGAGCTGGTGAGAGCTTGCTGTTATAAATTTAAAAAAAAAAAACTCTCTTCTAGACTGAAAACTAGATGATTAGCTAGATAGCTAGATATTTTAATATTTTAAAATTTTTTCTGTATATAACCTGTTTTAAAAATCTGATCAATTCCTCAACAATGAAAGCTTTCTTTGTTCAGAGAAGTTCCTATTCAGATTGTTTTTTTTTACCACATCTTTTAGGTAAATTTAGATAATGCAGTTGAAAAGGCAGACAGACTATGGTGTCAGGCCTTATTAAATAGTATTTTCAAGTATATGAAGGTTATAAGAAAGACCCCACCTCCACAAGAACCAACAAGGTAAAGAGATTTACAATACTTTAAGAGTGTTTGCCTGTCAAGATTTCAGACTCAGGAGAAATCTCCTTATGTATAAAAACACAATCAAATATTGGAAACAAGATGTGCATTGTCCTTTTGAACAATTCAACTCCTGCCCTACCTTAAAATTTGCATAACACTGTCCCCATGCATCTACTATTACTAAATCTTGTTAAAGAACCTCTGCACAAATAAATAATTGTTTATCAAAAACACTAGAGACAATCTGTTGCAAGTCTTCCAAAACTGAAAAGAAAAAAAGTCCTAGAATATGAAAGTGAAATTTTTTTACTCTCTAAAGTGAAAAATGAAAAAGTCTCCCTAAAGATGTTTAAATTGGATTAGGATAGTTCTCATATTTAATAAGATAAATTATTGATACCAGGTAAGAAATTGGTATGGAATTTATTAAACAAATCAATGAAAAATTATCCACTCACTTTGACTTTATCTTGACAATAAGAGATGAAGCTATGTAAAACAGAGAGCAAGGGACTGCATGGCAAGAGGAAAGAAGACTCAGAAGTAAAAACTTATTAGTTTTCACAGATGCCCAGGACAGAGGGTATTCTTTTAATAAGCAAAAATATCCCTGGTATGTAGAAAAGCAATCTATCGTACTGGCCTAAATTGTTGTAGATAACCCTTACCTTCATCTGAACCCCTCGGTTTAGAATCATTCATTTACTCAACAGCTCTCTATTAAGTACTGACTTTGTGTAAGACACAGCAGTACTCAGTGGAAGGTGGGTACCAAGAATAAGATGTTTGAGGAAAGTCCAGTCTAGAAAGAGGACACTAGTACACAGACAATTACAAAGCAGTTTGATAACTCTATTCACTGAGTCAGTTAATGTATATTCTCTCTCCTGGGGGCCTACCAATGTGGTCCTGGTCCTTGAGTCATGTGTAACTTCCACCACAAATTAATATAGCAGTGTTCTGGTTTATCAGTAAGTCTCTTGTGAGTTTATCAGTACGAGCCAGGGTCTCTATACGCAAATATACCAAATTTAATTTCTGCCTATGCAAAGTTGAGGTCTGGGCTCCAAACCCACAAAGACTCCATCCCATGAGTCTCTGCCTAAAACAGCCAACTAATATCTTTGACAACTCTTAGATGCAAGAAAACCATTTATCAGCAACACTCAGCTCTCACAGTACAGGGTTTCTATTATACAATAATATTTCCATTTCCCTAAATCATTTTCATTATAAATGCACATGGACTATCAGCTTATTCTATACTAGTGAGTCTCAAACTTTAGTGAGTATAGGATCCCCTGGGGAGATTATTTTAAATGCAGATTCCCAGACTCCACCTTTAGAGATTCAAATCCAGAAAGTCTGGACGAGAGCCCAGAAATATGCTTTTTTTTCAAGCACTCTATGTGATGCTGATGTGGTTGTATCCAAGACGATACTTAAAGAAACATTCTTCAATATGACACTAAAAATGGTGTCCATAAATTTAAGGTATATGCATTAATGTAGAAGTATTAAGTGACCTCCATAATCTTATTTTTAATAGCAATGACAGAGTCATTATTATTATAGTTTTAATTCAAATCAAAGCATTGAAGGATAGGGCCTGCTTAGTCCCATTGCTTTTCTCAGGTATTCCCTACCCTTGTCCTCGACCATAGCTGGGAACATTTGTCCTGCTCTGCCATGCTGCATCCTAAGTCATACACTTCCAAGAAGCTTCTTCCAAATAATCCAAACTCACAATGACTTTTCCTTTTCCTGTTCATCACTAGTCCTTAGTGTAGTTATGTAGATTATTTCACATAATACATGTTTACATAAACATGTATTATGTATTTCACATATTATGTATTATGTATTTTACATGTATATGTAAAACATTTTATTATTGTTTTATTGTTGTACCTGGTGCAGATGTTGTAAGTAACATGCAAAATTATTTGATGATTTTTAAATTCAAGTGATGGTTGGGCACAAACAGAATGAATCCACTTTCCCTCTGACACTGGGCCAGATCGCATTCCCATAGTCTTCTCACCAATGTTTCTCCTTCTTCTAAACCAAATTGATCCAATGCTTATCAATTATGCATTTAGTCTGGACATGAGCTAGTTTAACACCACAAGCAGATCATATATGACTAGAAGAAGTAGTGAACCATGAAAAGCTACCAGATTTGAAAATTGTAGAAACGATACTAGTATTTTTAATAGAAATTGTAGTAAACCTCAGAGATTCTGGGTAGGACATGTGAATATAACAAAATGTTGAGGGAGAACTTAGACTGTTGCCTCAGAAATGGTAGCATAAAGACAAAGCTGATGACAGATACATCAAATACCTCACCTTTTAAAGAAATCTGCAGGAAATTGAGGGCAACACACTCCCTCCATGACCTAGTAGGAGAAAACCAAACTAGCACTGCAACCCCCCAAAGGTCACTCCAATCCCCAGACTCCTCCGCACCCCAACCTTAGAAGCACTACACTAAGGAGAGAAAGAGAAATAGAGAAAGTAACTGTTAACACCTAGTGAGGATGGGCTACAGCTTTCAAACAACATATCTGTGAATTGAATTCCTAATTGCCCTTTGTATGCTGCATGCTAGCTGATAGCTCAGTTGAGGACATTTCCAGGTATTGTACAAAGGTGCTGCCCAAGAGCCAATAGTTTAATTTCAACAGAGTTTCCATCTTTGCCATTATAGCCTGGCAAAGACTGAATATTAACTCCCATGGCCTGAAATACACAGATTTTGTAACCCTGTGACTAAGTCAAACATATAAAAGTTATTTTTACCCCTCTTCATTTTTTTAAACCCTGTCCTGACAGGGGTTAGTCCTGAGAATCAAAATGCCCTACTTGCTTTGTAAATTTATTTCAGGTCTGGCGCCACCAAGGTTAAGCACCCCATTAAGAAGCAGAGCCATTGCAGGACACTCTTCTTTCTAGATGTGCCAGTAGAGGTATTCTTGAGGTTGATGCAATGTTAAACCACAAGTGAACTGGAAAAAGAATTTGATGCTTTAACCATTGCCCAGAAGTAATTCAAGAGAATAGAAAAGAAGCCCCATATTTTTGCTTTGAAATATTGGACGGAGAAATAGTATCCCAGATTTAGTATCCTGGTGGTTCTAAATAGGCCAAATGATTCAACAATTCATTTTGTATCTATCAAATGAAAATGATGCTCTTAAGCTTTCAGACACAGGGCCATTCTGTCACCATAATCCACAAATGCTAAGATGAGAGTAATGCTCTATTTATTTCCAAGGTTTCTTTGGAAATATGCTATGACATGTGATGTGATGTGATGTTTACTGACATATCAATTCAATATTGATTGTGATTGTCACAAAAATGTTAAACTTCAAATAATGTAACATGGAAATGGATCTTTGCCATAAAATATAGAAGTTGATCATTCATGTGAATGTGAATGATCCTCCTCTGTATGCCTTCCTATTTTCAATAACTCAGTATATGGACATGTCTAAACCACATTCCGTTTCCATTCAGACCACAATCTGGCCCATGTAGACCAAATACTTTACCTTATGGCAGCCATAACACAAGAGAAAACCACATTGAGACTTTGAATAAGCTAGATTGGGTTCACACCCTAGTTTTATCACTTACTAGCTCGGAGCCTCAAGCACATAATTTAAAACTCTGAGCCTCAATTTCCTTACCTCTAAAATTCAGACAACATTTTAACTCTGTTGGATTATTAGGGAGTTTTAAATTAGAAAATATTTTTGGAAACACCTAGCACAAATGTTCCTGAGCACAGATGCTCAGTAACTAATCTTCCCAAAAATTTATTAATAATGGTATATTTCTAAGTTATCCTCTGTGTTACTTGTTCTTTTTTCTTTTCTGCTACCTGTTGTAGCTGTGGCAAAATTTCCAAGTACAAATGAAGTGACCCTTGTCAAGCAATAAAGAAACAAATTCTCAAACAGCTATTTCCTGTCTGACAGTTGGTATGTATATGCTTCAATGACTTTACTGTTTAGCCATGAAACCTTCATCATAAGTGTCATTTGGCTTTTACTTTGCAATAAGGTAATTATAGTGCTGGGCTTATTAAAAACTGACTCCATCACAGGAGACTTTGACGGATGTTGGTGGAAGTTCTAACTTGACAGGCAAGGGGGATGAGCAAGTACATGCCTGAGCTAAAGACATTATATTGCAAATGCTGTTTATTTTCTGTCAGCTATAAACTATGCAGTAAATAACACATTATAAAAGAGTTCCAGAAATAACATTAAGCTAAAATGGAACCATCAATTATTCTCTCTTCTGTTACTTTCAGAAGATTTTTCTCCTCTTTGCTATTGGTACTTTTTTCTTTATTCGTTAATTGCTTTTTTCCCTGACTCCCCTGTTCTGCTCCAGTGCCTATAAATCATTGTAAAAAAGATAAAATGTTACTATTATGAAACGAGTGTAAAAAGGTATTTAAATAAATTTGCTTTTGCCATCAAGCCAACTTTCTCTAACCTTTAAGCAAAAGTTTAAAGCTCCTACTGAAAATATTGTAAACTCTTTTCAGCATGTATTTTTAGCATTCACACTATTTTTGGTACTGGGCAGAGTCTAGAATCGAAGCAATCAGAGTCTAGAATTGCAGTGAGTTCTGAGATGTAAATTTAAAATACACTAAAAGAGAAAGTTCAAAGTTTACTGTAAGGAATAATTTTATAGCATATTCACCTATGATATTGAATCACAAAGGATTCTAGATTAGCCAGCTTTGACAGCAGAATGATAATAAATAGAGCCAAATAGGAAGAAGGAGAGGAAGAAAAGAGTATGTGACGATTTATGTCTAACTTAACTCAGATCCACACTAGCAGCCATGCCCACAACCATGCCTTAGGAAGTCCTTCCAGTTTCACTGGGTTCCTTTTCCAATGTAAGGATCCAAAATTCATATCTAGATTAATAAGTAGTTTCTGAAAATCTATCATATGTCCAGCATCATGCTGGACTCTGTCTTTACAATGAGTTACTCATTCAAACACTTTGAGTACCTAATATATGTCACATGTTGAGATCCAATTGTCGATGAAATAGAAATGGCCTCTATTCTTAAGTAGCTTACACTTGATGTCTGTATCTGCTCTTAAGATATTCAGGCTTAACTCGAAAAACTCTTATTTTCTTCAGAATAATGCCCATTGGATATACCTATGTTGCCATTATAAAACCCTTTTATTACACAATCCTTGATGAGCACATCATTGTTATAGGCAAAATAACGTGGGAAAAGAAGCCTTCAGTTACTCCATTTAAACATGCCCATTGATTCCACACAGAGAACTGAATGGAATTGAATGAGATAGAATCGAAGAAAGTGCTATAATGGGGCTAATATACAGATCTTTATTCCTTCAATGGGTTATAGAATTACTAGTTAGTCAATGTGTCTATATGCATAAAGGAAACCCAAAAATACAAACTCACATACAGTAAAACCTCTTGAGCTCAGTCCTGTATTTCAGATTCTCTTAAGATTTCAGGTTCTCATTGAAAATATGACATAGCTGCAGGTATACAGTAGTGCACGTGGCAGTGGGAACTTTGAATAGTGGTCAAAAGTACTCATAATCAAAGCAAAAAGGGCTATCAGTCCCTCATTGACTTTTTCTGCCATATACAGATTATTCGTCACATGTTAAAAATAATAATAAATTCTAATACTTTTCATTAAAGAATTTTAAATTCCTTAAATCCTTGCAGATAAATGGAGATCATCTAAAATGTCTCAAACCACTATGATTAGGAATCACTGTCTGGTTAACTAAGTGTTATATGAATTATAAGGCTTTGGGAAATATTAATTGAAAAGAGTACCAAAGGAATAACTGCATAGTATTTGAAACCATGACCCATCACCACAATTCAATAGGAATAAGATATGAGAACAGAAAAGCTGATGTACTTAGATAACAGGATTAAATCTCATTGACAAAGTACAAAAAGAAATCCCTAGTATACCAGGCCAACAATGGTGGAGATATTCCACCATTTCTTGAACTTTTTGATTACTAAAATTCTCTAAACCATCAAATGAAATTTTGACAATTCCATTTAAATACTCTACTGTAAGGAAAGTGAGCATTGTTATAAAGAAAATGTTTCTGTTAACAAAAGGAAGGCATAGGAAAGTTCTACATGGCATTAAGTTATAGGCAGCTGTCACTGAATTCTCTTCAACCTTGGGAGTCTCTTAAAGCTATCACTTCTCTAGAATGTATACATTGACTGCTTGCTGATTTTGTCACTTTTCTAGAAGTACTTTAGCACATATGTCTCTCACCTATATCTTAGAATATAAGTTAACTTATGACCCATATTGGTGATGTGGGAAGAACACATGGACAATCAAAACTGGAAAGACTCAAATAATATCTCTACGTATTATTTCATTTGTGATGCTTTGGTTTCCTCAACTATAAAATGAGGATAATGTCAAAATCTGCCTAGGTTCATCATTGGGAATGAGATAATCCATACCAAAAGCTTGGCACCATGCCTTATGTGGTGGTTGTTAATAATTACTATTATTGGTGATATGTACATATCAAGTGTGTGTGTGTGTGTGTGTGTGTGTGTGTGTGTCTAGAAAGGGAATTTAGGCAGAATGAGTAGGAAATGCAGCCAGAAAACAGTAAATTTTTGAAATAACCAAACACTGGTTTTTAGACCTAAAATCGTTTAAGAATGATTCTAAACAATAACTATATATTCTTCCAGGTCTCCATTGTATAGAATTTTACCCATATGCCCCAGTGCTTTCACTGTCTTTCATGATCTTTGTCTTCATAGTGTCTGTGCTTACCTTCATGACAGCACTTTCCATATAATGCTGAAATGATTTCTTCCCACAGAAATCTCCCAACCAAACCTTCAGTTCCTGAGAACAAACCTTATCTATCTTTGAGTCCTTCAGTCCTCACATAGTGCCTTGTTTCAAGTTTGAAGGAAGATAAAAGGAAAGAGAAAAGAGAGCAGAGGAAAGGGAGGAGGAACAAACAAAAGGATAGAGAAGAATGTGCATAAACCTCCATTAAATATTTTTAGGTTCTCTTCTCAGATGTCTTTGTTATTTATTTCCAAAGCCTCCTCTGGAATTCTTTGACTCATGGCTCTGATCTGAATCTGCACTATCAGAGACAATGAATGCTATTGGCTCAACAGGTGAGACCCACGAAACCACAAAAAAAATGAAGAAGTGTTCATTAAAATATCTAGATATTATCCCTCTGCTATGGCAAGAATTTAATTATAAACCCTATACATTTTAAAAAACTCCAATGACCTTTTTTTTTCATGAAGTCCTATCATTGCTTGCTATTTACCTTAACCCAGGTTACTTCATTCATTCGACAAAGATTTATTGAGCACCTACCATGTGCCAAGCATTATTCTGAAGACTGGAGCCTGCCTGTATTAAGCTTACATTCCCAAGGGCAGAGAGAGACAGAAAATCAATAAGTAACTTATTAAGTGATAGATGAGTGGATGGGAGGGAGTGAGGAGAGATAGGATAGCAGAATCAGAGTACCTGATTCAATTTTAAATAAGCTGACCAGGTTAGGTGACTGAAAAGGTGATATTTGAATAAAGTACACAGACACTTATTAGGGATATTCCATACAGAGAAAAAAGCCTCTGCAAACATGCCTGAAACCCTCAAAGGATATCAAGTAGGCCAGTGTGGGTGGAGCACAGTGTGCTGATGGGGGTGGAAAAGGAAGTAGATGAAGTCAGGGAGGTCATGGCACAAAGAGGTGGCAGATCACACACAGCCTTGTAGCCCTGCAAAACCTACAATTTTACTCTGAGTCAGATGGCAACCAACTGGAGAGTTTGCTTTGATTTACTTTTCTCTTCTATAAGCAGCTTCCTAGAGTTGCCATTGGAATGCCCCTCATTGGACAAAAGGATTTTTGCAGTTAACTTGTCTCTCGTGTGTGCGCATGTGCGTGTGTGTTAAGTGTTAACTACCAAGGGAAAGGTCAGATTGATATCAAATGTGCTTCCTTAGAACTGAAATCTGGGTCCTTATTCTAGGACCCATACTTTAGAGATCCTGTCTTGCTCTGGCCCTCTCCTAGTTGCACTTCTCCCCTTGGGATAAGGAGCCCAAGAGGTCAAGGGACTTGGTCACCCAGACCTGCCTTCCTCTTTCTAGACCACACTGCAAAGCCCAGGAACTTTCTGCCCAAACAGGAGATTCTCTTCCTTAGGACCTATGTGGCCCTTGTCTTCTGGTCCACCTTCCCTAGCCAGGCCATGCTCCCCCACACATGCAAAACCCCTTGGTCAAGAATGGTCAGAGGACGGCTGTTTTCAGGGGAATAGAGCTTGGTTTCTCAGGCTGGAATGAGGATAGGAGGGTGACAAGCATTGAATGGAGGCCTCTTGAGGTATAAATGGAGCCAGAGAGGATGGGCTGGGGCCAGAGCCCTATTCACACTCTAGCCCCAGGCCTGCAAGTGTCCAGTGGACTAAGTATATCAAAGTCCTTCAAACGATCACCTAGAATACTAAAACTCTACTGCAAAAAGTAGAGTGAAAGCTCTCTTCTACCTGGTTATAACTGCAACAAGAAGCTGTTTCCCCCAACAGTTCTACTGTTCTGATCCCCTGGCTTATTCACATTATCAAAATGGATTCCAATCAGCTGGAGATATGGATTCCCATTGTTACTTGAACACATTTTTCATGGGCCCCCCTGTTTCCAGGCTGCCAACCTTCTATGAGTCACCTGATCAGCTCTAAGGTCCCCTTCTCACCCGTAGGTCCATCAGACACATACCATGGAAATTGATTATACTACTCACTTCAGCTAGGAGGTGATAACTGTTCATCAAAATAGCTATTGTCAACAGTATCATATTTTGAAGAGACTAAGTACTTAAGAACAATTTTAACTAAACATAACATATTTTCAACAGTTAAATAGTAGCTTTCTCTATAAGAGTACTACTTTTTAGAGGTGATTTCAAATCTGTTATCTCCTTTTATTATCTTTATATCTCTGTGAAGCAGGTAAAGTAATTAAAAGAATAAAATCCCAGAGCAGATAAAAGATTTTACTATGGCCACTTACAGAGGTAGTGTTCCTACTAAGCCTAAATCTCGATCTGGAACTGACTCTGATAAACTTTCCAGTACACCATGCAAACCTGGACCCCCATCTGCTTTCTCAACCCTTCCCTCCTCACCCAGACATCCTCAATGCCTTGGCTATTTCCATGTCTCACGTGATATCTCTTCCTTTCAGTATCTGCTACATGGGCATTACCTACCTTAGAATGAAATCAGTGTTAAAAGTTGATTTATTTTCCAGTGAAACTTCGTGTCTCTTTATTCACTCAACTAATATTTGTTGAGTACCTATTCTGTTCCATGCACCATGTCCAGGGAACTTGAGACAATCAACACTCCTGCTCTCACGGAGCTTGCATTTCAGTGGAGGGAAAGTCAATATGCTAGAACATACACAGATGAACAAGAAAGCAGTAGACACAGTCTCTGCCCTGTTCCTGTGCCTCCATCCTCATTATTCTCATACATACCATTTCAACATCCTCCTGGAAGAATTTGTAACTTTCTACCTGAGACTTTCTCTGGCTGGCCTGGTCCTCATGCAGGACAGGCCTGAAGTGCTAGGGACGTGATAGCACCAGCAACAGCACCCAACCAAAACAGATTAGAGTTAGGGGATAAATACCCCAGTTTCCTCAACTTTCAGGTGGGACAACTTTGAAGCCTGCTCTTCTATTCTGTCACCCAGGTTTCCCGGGGGCAAAGAGCCCCAACCACCCACAATGATTACCTGCTCATTGAACCTTGCATTGTCTTCTATTGTCTCTCATAGTTACGTCCATGCTCCGCCCCCTCCCCCCCCCCCCCCCCGTACCTCCTGGGATCACTTAAAAACTACTTAACCTGATTTTCTTGTCTCGGGGCATTTCTGATGGTGATAAGCACTATGAAGAAAACAAGTCAGTGTAATGTGAAACAGACTGAAAGAAAAAGCATGTTAGATTGGGTGTTCAGGGAAGATTAAAAATTAATTGATGCTTAAAGTGAGGTGATAGCTGAGCTGAGACTTGAATGACAAGGAGGAACCTGCCAGTGGAAACTGGGGGACCTGAGAGACCCCTTTCCACAGGGAGAAAAGAGGAAGTAGAAAGGCCTGGAGACTGGATGAAGCTGGAGTTCTTGAAGAACAACCCAAGCCAGAGCCAAGGAGCAGATGAGGTCAGAGAAGAGAGAGAGCACTGGTCCCAGAGCCCCCTGGAGCCACAGGAAGGATTTCTGGATTCCACACTGAACACAACGGGAAGCTGCTAACAGCAGGGGCACAGAGTGACATGATCCCATCCACCTTTTTGAAAGGTCATTTTGGCTTCTGTTAGATCCTGTACCATACAGTATACATAACCAGACCCCTGAAATGGCTTAGTTAGACCACATATGAAGTGTACTTAGAATGAACTTCAGGGGGAAAAAAATAGCAATTCAAGAATTTTTTATGGTTAACAGAGAACTTCCCAAATCTCTAGCCCCAAAACCCCCACATCAATAATGCACCAATCAAGCTCTCATGAAGAAAGTCATGGGAAGTACAACTGGGACATTATTACTACCAAAAATGTGTCACGCAGTAATGTGTTCAAGAGTTCTGTGTCTCATAAATGAAACGTTAGAGAATTCAATCACTTTCTTGATAAGTCATTTTGAATTAAAAAGAAAAAAATGACTTTTGCTAATAGAGAAATGAAGGTAAATATATCTGACCATCTTGCCCCAGATTTCAAAAGATCACTGCTTTTAAGTACTCCCTGTTCTTAATGGTGCTATAGTAATGCATATTCCTCCTGATAGGAACTGCTTTGCCATTTTGTTATTTAATGCAGATGCTACAGAAGCAAAGGTTAGAATCTTGCACATTTTAGGGCAAAAGATTAGGCTAGTTAGGCTGATGCTTGACAAGCAGTCAGAATAAATTAGTTTCCCCTCTCTGAAATGGTCCTTTGTCAGCTGGGGCGGTAGGGGGTGCAGGGCAGGGGGTTGGGTTGAGGCAGACACTATTTTAGCTCAGCTAATGCTGCCAAGAGCAGAATGTCAGATGAGATGCAGAGAAGTTCACTTCAAAATCTCTGCTTTGAGCTAAAGAAAGCATCTTGATATCTGTCCATATGGCGCCTGATAGTCCATCACCCTTTCCTCAAAGGCTGATTCCATTTTTCACCACTGTTCCCAGGAGTTATTTACTGGGAGACAGATTATTTTGTGGGAGAACATGTTACTAAATTTCATATGCTCTTGAAAAGAATTACATAGGGAAAATGCTTCTTAAAATTAAGCAAACGAAAACTTTTTCCTACATGTTTTAAGGGGAGATTTTGTTTAAGAGAATGAAAAATAGCAGTTTTATTTACTTCTAATTCTGGATATCTTCACAACATTTTATATCATAAAAGTCACTTCTTGATTAAAATTTTTTTAAATTTTAGCTCTCCCGCATTTTTGCCTGCTTGAATGTGATGTTGCTAGGTAATGATGGACAGTCACACACACCTGAGATCTAAGAAGGGGTTATGTTTTGCTGAGAGTCAAGTTAGCATGTTTCTATTCCGTGCTCAGAGATGAGGATTATAATCACTATTGTAATAAGGAAGGTCTTCTGTGAACCCTTCTGCATTCAAAGGCATTGTTAGTAGACATTGACTCTGACCTCATACTCATAAAATGGGAAGTTAAATTTGACTCTGAAGTTGTTGTTGTGTTTTAAGTTGCATCACTTTTATTCATCCTCAGAATACTTATCCACGTAGCAATATTTATGTAAATAAACATTCCAGCTTCTCAAGTGTGTTTGTGAAATAAACCCCAGTAAAATCACTTGTTTTAATTTATATATGTGAATAAAGTAAAAAAAAATTAGTCACAATTTATATGTTACTGATATGCATACATATATTATGAACAACATGTGAGATGCATTCATTCCATCATTCGTTCAACAAATTTTTATGGGGTGCCTATTCTGTACCGGGTAGTGTTCTGGGTCCTGAAAAGCAGCAGTGAACAGAGAGTCCTTCACCCGTTGAAGTTTATATTCTAGTGAGAAAGACAAACCAATCAACAAGTCAGACAAATGTATGTTTACGTCAGTGGCAATAAATGCTAAAAAGAAAAATAAAGCTGAGATGAGAAACAGGGAAGGCCATGTGAGTAGAAGAGCTATTTTAAACAGAGGTGTCACAGAAGCTTCAGTGATGAGGTGACATTTGAGCAGAAACCTGAAAGAAAAGAGCCATTTCTAAATCCAGGAGAAACATTGCAGGCTAACATAATGGCAAGCGCAAAGGCCCTCAGGTGAAAGTAGGCGTGGGGTGTATAAGGAACATGAAGGAAAATGTAGCTGATGTACAATAAGCAAAAGGGAAAATAACAGGAAGTGAGGATAGACAGATAGTAAGCAGAAGCCTGAGGCAGATCACTTAGGGCCTTGCAGGTGATTGTACAAGACTCAAGAGTGCTATAAGCCAGGCACTGAAGATGTGGCAGTGAACAAAACAGCTAAGGTCCCTACTGTACAGATTTCCCTTCTAGTAGATACACACACACACACACAGCCACAGAATCTACTTCCTTTCCTCATGAGCCCTTTCCTCCAGCAACCTTACAATTGTTCCCCCATCAGTAGAGAAAGTAAGACCAGATTCTGTGGGAAATAAAATTGCTTGTCTTCCATTCTCCCTGGATCTCACAGCTCATAGGGAGCCAACGCAATCGTCAGTTGTATTTTGTTAATAATGACACAAAACACATTTTAATGTCAGGAACTTCTATTTATGTTAAAACAAGAATTCCTTAGCAAAATTAAAACTAACTTCAAATATAAAAATAATTCTTCCCTGGAGTAACATTTTAAAATGTAAATCTGCAGCCTACGATACAGAACATTTCCAACTGCTCCCAGGACCACAGGTCATCATCTTATTTATAATTCTTTTTAATTCATTCTAAATTTTAACTTGGAAGCAAGCCATAACTCTCTGCCCTAGCTCATTCCCTAGTTTAGGTTAAATCCTAATCCCCTAATGTTTCTTCTTTATTCGTATCACGAGCAAATTCACCTGCTGTCCTCTGATGATGTTCTAGTGACAATTAGCACTGCAGGCACAGGGCCACCCACTAACCACCACTGACCACCTAACAATGGACCACCTGAACAATGACAGCCAGCAAATATCTGTGTCGGTATCACTAGCTCTCCAGGGCCATGTTTGTGATTCTTTGGTACTCCATGAATCCAGACCTCCTGAAACCCACAGTGTTTGTGCTCTCACTGGCAGAGCTGGAGTTAACTCTTAACCATCCAGAAATTTCAGAGCTCTCACTCATTCCCACCAACACGCACGCACACACACACACACACACACACACACTCACACACACAAGTTAATAGGCCCCTGTTTCCACCTACTAGACACTAATAGCTTTTTTCAGTCTCATGGCTTTCTTTTATTCCCTTTCAAGATATTCTCTCCAGAAGTGTCCTGAGTTCATGACCTGCCTCTTCATCTTCCTCCCTTACTGACTCCTATATAGAAGCTACTAATTCTTGTTGGGAAATAGAGGTGGAGAATGGTGGGGCTGGGGTTGAAGATGGGCAGTTCCTCACAACACCCCAAGAACAGCAAAATGCTCCCACCCTGCCCATCTACTTTTAAGCCATAACTCAGTGACTTAATGTGTACACAATGACAGAGGTTAATTAATTAACTGCTTTTGCCCTGGTTACCCCTAGCAACTGGCTTTGGTTCATAGAGATATTTTTAGAGATTTTGTTAGCTTGTACTAGAAGAGAAATTTGATCAGAATTTAGAGCAGAAAATTGGTTGTAAGAGAAACTCTTTCCATTGATTAAAATCTAAATCTTCATCTTCTAACAGTGCTTATGTCCTCATTACTCAAGGTCACAGTAAGAAAGCCCCTGCTTACCTGCTGTTCTAGTGAACTGAAGACACAAACATCCAGTGACCTTTAAACCAATCAAAAGCCCCTCCTCGCAGGCCCATGGAACACAAATGCGAACACCAATATGAACTAAGGTAAAGGATGTGACATGGGATGACAAAGCATTCAGAATTCCCTCTGGCCAGGTTCGGCCACCAGCATTCCCTGATGCACATTCAGAAAGCCAGCCTTCATCCTCTCCATTATGAAAATCACTCTGTGCCACTGTGAAAACTATTTGTGCCTTTTTCACCCCATTAATTTCTCTGTATTTAAGAAGAACAGCATTACCATCTCTGAGATTAGATTTTGTTCATTAAACCCTCATCTCACTTCCCAACCTGCCAAATTTTCATCAGTAGAGATCTGGGATTCAGACACCACAACCCATTAAGCACAACATCTTGGAATTTACAATTTTGTTTTCCAAAACTCTCTACAGACAATTTTTCTCACATGTATTAGCCTAGTAAAGGATTAAATATAAATGGACGTTTTCTAAAGTATTTTGAATATATTATTATTGGCTTAACACTTCACAAACTATTTCCATTTTGCAGAATATGCAACGACTGGAGAATACAAGTTCTTATTTGACTGTTTTTCAGTATAACTACTCAAAGTAACCATTTGTTTAGCTTTGTTTTAATATTTTTTAAATTTTAATTAGGGAGGGAGTGAAATATACATGATGATTTGGGAGTATGTTGTTTAAAAGGCTTAATGTAGAAGATTTTCATGATCTAATGTATTATGCCAGAAAGGAAGAAAAGTCTGAGCCCTTGGAGGGATAACGGACAGCCTCCAGTCCTTTAAGTTTCCTTGGGTGTGACCTCTGTGACCAAAGGAGGCTGGTCACAGACGGAGTATTAAATAGTTCCAGGGGACAGCTGAGCAACATCAAGCCTTATAGGTCAGCTCCCGACTTCCTTATAAGCAATGTGACATTACGTACCAAAGAACTGGGCCAGGGGGACCACGTAGAACCCAGCATGCCTGCAGATGCCGGAAGTGGAAGAGACCCTCCCCGGTCCCCGCCCCCTTCGCCACAAGAGAAGCAGAAAAGGCTTGAGAATAGAGTCCCACCTGAGGAGCTAGAAAGACAGCCCTGAGGTAGGGAGCTGGAGAAAGTCACAAGCCTGGATTCTTTGATCCAAATGAAGAAGTGTTGAACCATGAGAAGAAGCGGCTTTAGGAATTTTGCAAATAATCTCTCAGCCTTGGGAAACTAACACAATGCTGTCCTCTGAGGAAAGGCATATGCGGGTTTAAATATTTGGGACTTACATTCTAATCCAGAAGTTAATCATATCAGAGATTTTAAAAATTCAGCTGTAATTTCTCTTGCTTCCTGATCAGGCTTTTCTACAATGTGATTAACACTGTGATCACAATAAAAATGTTTTATTTAGTGGATAATTGTATGTACTGGTGTCTACCATTTCCAAATGTCTCCTTTTATTACCCTTGTTAAAGAAAGTCTTAATATTTAAGTGATTTACGGATCACTTAAAATGCCAGACTCGCCATTAGGAGGTACATTCACTATACATTGCTTAATTTTATAGTACATTATTTCTTTATAAACAGACACATTACTGTAGAACATTAATTAAATCTTTTCCCCATTATACATTACATTTTGAGGACAACAGTGTTACCAAGTATTGGCCTGATTGATGTGCCTGTGGCTCTGTTTCTTGGCTCACAAAGGAAGCACGCTCCCCAAGAAGTGGTGCTACTGGGACTCCAGGATTAAGCAACAGACAGCTCTGATTTGTGAAAGACGTACTTAATGAATAATGCATGGCAGATTCACTTCAACAACCCAATTTGCTGAACTATTTAGCATCAATAACCTAGCTATAATAGAAACAGAAGGCCTTTTAGAGCTAGGTTATGAGAAGAGTTTTAATAAAATGATATCACTCCAATCATGTGCATCACATCTGCATTTAATATAACCTGGTATTTGGATTGGTATAAAAAGAAAACTTTTGCGGCCACTTTTTTGTAAAGTTTTCACTCAGAAGTACGTTGGCATATGGGTGCTGTATGAGGATCAGCCATTGGGGAAGGAATTGAGAAAACAGTAAGGTCTTCTTCCTGCAAAGCACGCAGTACTGAAAAGGCCAAACTCTGATTTTAGAAAACACTCTGGTTAAAAAAATAATTCCAGCAAGAAGCACAAAACTTCAAGAAAATTTCTTATTGTTTTGAGACTGAATGACAAGAATTACATTAAAATTTCCTATGGAATAACGTATTTTCTAACAATGAAAAAAGGCAAGAGTAGTGTCAAGAAAGCAATCTTCAGTATATCATTTGCTAACAGATAAACTACCCATTTTATACTTCCCTGTTAACCCCCTAATCTCCAAAATTAAGAAGAACAAAGTCCAATGGCCTAATACCTGAGAAACCATGAAAATGCTCTGTGTAAGTTACCTAGTTAGCATTATTTAAATGCATATTTATCATTTAGTACCATTCCACTAATAAAAATAAGAAAGGTACAACTATGTCAAATTTCCCAGTACAAATAACACACATAAAAACAAAAGTAAATTTGACAACAACAAGATTTTACTGTGGCATCAGCAGCATTTATTGAATGAATAATGGTGAGTTCAACATTCAATATTGACAGTTACATAAAAACTTAGGAGAAATTTCCTAGAGCAAAAGACCAATCTGCATCCCATGTTCCATACAGAACAGCCAAAACCGTCTTCTAAGAGGAACACATTAAAATTACCCCCACACCTAGCCTCTTTGTACCCCTGAAAGCCCTGAAATCCAATGACATCTCTAAAGCCTAGGACTTGGTCAAGCAGGAGACCAGGCTTACGCACCCCAGCTTCTGAGCAGAATCTTGCCATCATTCAAGATCATCCACATGAATGCCAGACCAAATGTAGGAGGAAAGCTCTGCTCCTCTAGGTGATTTAGCTGCTTCTTCAGATATGAACAATCGGGGCCTTAGAGAAAGCCACTGCAAATGAAAGACATCAGGCTTCTGCCAAGAAGGGAACTGATGATTGCTGAGTAGCTCCTACATGCTGGGCTTTGTGCCAAGTGATCCATGCACCATCAAGAATGATTAGAAAAGATGAATATTGGAATTGACAAAATAAAATGAAGGTAAAGTGAATGAAAGAACTAAAGTATATCTTTTTGTGATGCAGCTTTGGGAGAAAGAAAGATAAGCTGAAGCAAAATAAGACAGAGAGGGGCCCTGTTGGGACCACATTCTTATCTGTCTTAGAGAAGGTGCTGGATGAGCAGGTTGGAGGTTTACTACCTCTTGGTGTGGAATATTCCTGAGCAGTGTGAAGTCGTATGTCCCTGCACACTGAGGAAGAAGATAGAGCAACAACCCAAAGGTGTATTTCTACTTAGCAACCCTAATCTAAGTGGGTTTATAAAAATGCCCCAAAATTTCTCCTAAGCCAAGCATCTAAATTGATCTGCCTTCACAGATCAGGCAGGACAGCTGACACAGGAATTAACACATATTTACTTCAATGAGTCTTTCACTTTATAGCAGACAAAACCAACATTTAAAATATGAATTGTCTGTGACATAGATAGCATTGGAAATTAGGCCCGGTTGACCCCAAAGCTCTGAAATATCAGCTTCTAAAGAAGCTGAGCATTCGGGGTAGAGATTCGACAGGATACGAATATCATGGCTAAGTCAAAGATTCTCAACTATGCTGTGAATTAATTTCAAATTCCATCTAAAGGAGGGGAAAATATTGCAAAAGCTCCTTATATTCAACATGTTCAAGAACAACTCACGACTTTTCACTCCCCAAAGTGTCTGTTCATACTCTCACGTTTCTTCTCTCACCTGTCAACTTCTGCCAGCTAAGGATGTAGAGGTCACTTCCATGACCCCACCAGACACACACATGCACAGGTATCACACCCAGTCCATCACCAAGTCCTGCCAATTTTATCTTCTAAATGTCTGTCAGAATTATTTCTTCCATCTGTCTGCTACTACCAGTCTAATCCAGGCTCCCATCATTTCCCCTGGACAATGGGGGCAGCAGCACTCCCTACATCTACCACAGCCTCACTCAGCCCCTTCCAGTTCTGCATACTGCAGCCAGAGTATTCTTTTTGAAATGCAAACTGATGACATCTCTACTTGACTCTTTCTTCTCCTATTCTTAAAACATACCAATCGCTTCCCATTGTTAATAAGATAGAGAACAAAATCTTAGCATGAAACTTCATTGACTGACTCTGCCTACTTATCTCTCCAGACTCATGTCAAATTATGCTCCTCTCCATGTATTCCAACCACTTACAGTATTTGTAGTTCTTCAAACATTCTATGCTTCTTCCCTTCTTAAGACCAATTCAAGCACATAGACTCCACCCAAAACATTCTTCTCCACTCCCAACCAACTAGCAAGTACTATCCATCTTTCAAACCTCAGCTCAAATGCTGATAGAATTCTGATAGAAGCCTATCCTAAACTCCCAAACGAAGACAGGCTCTCTTGTTAGACACTCACAGAGCATCTTGTACCTTCTCTTCTTGGCACTTACCAAGGTTTATAATTATACATATATTTATATGATTATTTGAGTCTCTCTGTTCAGTTGCAAGCTCCCTGAGGGCAGGGCTTGCATCTGAGCTCCTCCTCTGAGTTCCTAATACCAAATTCCTGACACTTAGTAGGTGATTAATAAACATTTATAATGATAGAAGGAAAAATTATAAAAAGGAGAAACAGGAAAGAAGGAAGGTGGTGAAGATGACTAATTTGAACCTAAATCTCAGGATTGGCTTGGGAACTGGAGTCACTGAGCCAGCCTGGCTGTTAAGCACAGGAAAATGAGTTATGGGGGCTGCCAACAGGTCTTCTCCACTCTCCCTAAGAATCTACCTGCTTGGCAATCTTTGAGGCTGTCATACATAAGCCAGAGTCTCCCCAGTAGGATTTCATCTAGCACTGGTCCTTGTCCTAGTTTTATAGGAGGTGAAATCAGAGAGTAAGTAGGTTCTAAGAAAACATTACTACCTTGCATTGACCTAAAGCTCTGACCAAATTTGTATAAGCTGTATATGTCCAAGCAAGGTTACTTCAAAGTATTTGGTCAAGTTAGTGTTCTGTTTGTTGCTTTTCCCCATTCATCTCTTCAGAACTAACATTCTGTATTTATGCATCACCTGAGTACTTATACAATGTTTCACTACTGCCTTAGAATTTCTCCCAGAGGTATTCCCTTTCCTCTTCCCTCATTTCCTATGGAGTCAGCTAACCTCATGTAGTTCCACTCCTAACTTTCTAGCTAACACCTCTTCTTCTGTGATGTTGGCACCTCGTGGTGATTTTAGAAACGCTAATTCAGGTACAGGGCATAACAAGCCTCTGGGCTGCCATGTCTGCATTGTGTTAATCCTGCTTATGTGCTGAAAGGATTCCTATAGCAGGTTAGTTATGGTACAAAAACTGAAATCCTGTGTTTACCAGACAAAAGGGAATGTCTTAGTCACACTCTGGTATCAACTGTCTCTGAGCTCTCTCTTCTACCCAGTTTAGTGGACCACTTGAAAGCTACAGCCAGTGGCTACCCTGACAGTGAGGCTAAGCAGCATCACATTTTAGATACTCAAAAAAGCTCATGTCACTGGCACAAAGACAATCTTTCTGGGAATCAAAGAACAAGAGGCTGCAATGATGTTGGCAGTACCCATGGCCCTTCACTTATCTACTGATTGCAGAACAAATGAGGGCTTAAAAGAGTAGCATGCATTCTGGAAAGTCTAGTTGATCCACCCTTTAAAGTGAAAATGAATCATCTTCATGTCAAGCAGAGGTGAAGCACTGACCCCATAAGATTATAGCACCAGTTTCCTACACTCACCAATACAAAATGCAGATGGATTACTAGGAATTAGGAGACCACCTTCAAATTTAGCTCTCCAGAAGTATATTGGTTTGAGTAGACAGAAAAGGAAACCGCAGATGCAGCTGCTAAAAAGAATAATGTTTCTCATGTACCAGAGGCTTGCATATTTTCATCACAAAGAGCCTGGAGAACTCTTGGGTACAATTGGGGTGGGTCCCCTGCTCAGTTCTGGAGGTGTAGCTGCTAGGAGAACATAAAATGAGGAAATGTGTTCCCACTCTACACTGATCTGTAGCCTGGTGCTTACTCCATATGGCCCTAAGAGGTAGGACTAACACAAAAGGGCAGAAGCTACAACAGGACAGATTTGGGTTCAATATAAACAAGAATTAAGAGCAGCCTAAAGATGGTGTTAGCTCCCCTAGTGGCCATGAGTAGTTCTCTGTCCTTGGCTGTCCAAACACAAGTGAGTGAGGAACCTCAAGACTTTCGAGGTCCAGGAAGCAACATGGAGTATAAACTCCTCAACAGAAAGCACATCTGGAGGCAGCACCTTGGCAGGAATCACAAGCAGAAAGTATATCAAAATGTTCAAAGGAGAAGGAAAACAAGTACATCCAAAGGTACAAACATGGTGGAAAGAATTCTTATTCAAATACAAAAGAAAAGAAGCAAAAGCTAAGATTTAAAGTGAAGGAAGAGAAGTGAAGCCTTGAGGATGCTCCTGTGGTGGCTATAGGACAGAGACAGCCATCTTGCCTAGGGTTTCTAGGGCCAAGTCGTGCCATGCCCGGGAGATTCCAAAACTAACCTGGACAATTTCTTGCTAGGATATCATAGAAGGTATTCAAGCTTTGGTTAAGTAGTGAGACGTCATCAGTTTTCAGCTGGAATTGCTAAACCCGCAATTATATGTCATATTTTGTAAATAGGTACCCATGTATTTTTTTGGAGAGTCAGCTGCTTTTACCAGATTCCAAAAGGTTATACACCACTATTTTCAGTAAACTTCAAAGCATCTTCAAATTCTATAGGGATGTTTAAAATTAAATACTTGGATAGAGGCAATATTCACTTTCTTACTTGGTATTAGATAATTCAAGTTTTAAAGTTGTAACTAGTATTAACCCTTATTCTTTGTGCACTTGAGAGTAAAATAACTGATAAATGTTCCTCCAACTAAGTGATTATATTTCAGGTGGTATTCAGATTTGGGAGTTTTATGGAGCCCAGGGAATGTAAACATAACATAATGCCTATATTTTAAGTTTAATGCAAGGGTGGATTCATATAGTACATATACTAGACATTTGCCCTTTGCCTTCTGACAATTGCCTCAATTTTTGTTTCAGATCCACTCCCTCTCACTATCAAGTAATGTGATCTGGGCTGGCTCCCTACTCAGTTCTGGGGGTGAAGCTCCTTCAGTCAGAGTCAGATATTCCCTGGCCACAATGATTAGAAAAGGACTGACAGGTAACCTCATCCAGTCTAGTCCTGGGGAAACTCAGGACATTTACTGAGAAAAGTGGGACAAGGACCCTTGATTTTTGCCCTGGATTTAAATCCCTAAGTTCCTAACAGGCACCTCATAACTATCTGAGACCCCAAAACAAAGCCAATACTGAAGAAGCAAATCTAAGAAATGGATAACAGGAACTCATTTTGTAGTAATGTGGGTTAAGCTATGAATCAACGCACAACTCGAGGCTATATCACATTTTGTTCATGTGCCAATAAACTCCCTCTTTTAAATAGCCCAAGCCAGTTTGGATCGGGTTTTCCGTCACTTGCAACCAAAAGAATTCTGACTAAAATAGTAGATAAAAATGCAAAACTACAGTTTGACAGTTATCATTTAGAGTCCCCATAAAATAAACCTCTATCAATTCATATGGCTTTCCCTAAGCACAGCTAAATGTGTCTTTTTACCTGCTTTTTCATCACTTGTGTCTTTGCTTCCTCTCCCCTCTTCTAAAATATACCTCCAAGATAACACAAATTCCCTTGAGGACCCATATTTCCATTTAAAATATGTTCTGAAATGCAATCAGCTCTTGAAATCATTTCACAGAAACCTTAACAAAGTAAAGCAGCAAAAGGAATGTAAAATGCAATCTGGCCACGGTTTTGAACAGGGGGTATTATAGCATAATGAGGAAACAGAGCTCCTTCCAGTTTCATTTATCCCAAGAAGTTAAAATCCACATGAAAGTAATGTCAGCTTTTTCACAGAAATAAATTATTTTCTTCATGGAGGAAAAAAATGGGCTTTATACCCTGAAACCTAATCCTCTGTCAATAATTTGTGAAATTATAATTCGAATAGCAATTAGCAGATGATCAAAAACCAAACCTTAACCCCAGAACACCTGAAAGCTTTTTATAGCAGGGGCAAAAATGAAGTCAGATAAATGAATAACTCTGCCTGGAATGGTCAATGAGCTCATGGATATTTGACAAACCACCATTTAGCACACTCCTTTCTTTAATTAGTTAAACCACATACTATGCCATGGTGGAAAGTCAGGCAAACATAGTCACAACTAATCTGAAATTAGACAATCAATCAATCAATAAAACAACTTGCCTAATAGGAAAAGTTTTTATTGTAAACAATTGAAATAACCACAAAAAAAGCTCCGAACTGATAAGGTACAGAATTTTGCATATTATAAAATTAAAAGTAGAAGAGAGATTATTTGATAAAGTAGCTGTAAACAGCAAAACAAGTTAGGACAATCTTTCCAAGATATCTTCATCTTGAACATAAAAGTAAATGTAAGTAAACCTCTAGATAACTAAGAATTTGCTTCAGTTGGAATATTTTCCCAAACTAACTTATATACCATCATTCTAGAAGCAAATAAAAATATATCAGTTGAATAGCCTTGAGTGTTTTCTCAAGTGTATCTAGAGATTCTTATTTAAATGAAATAGTTAATTCACTCAAGGAAATTAAACTCAAAACTTAAACTGTTTTCTAAATTTCTCCAGTTCTAAAGGTTTTCTTTTGTACTACACTTAATTGCAAAAGTTTTGTCTAATAAAATCACTTACCATCCCTTTGAAAAGACTAGCTCAGAGGAATATTGGTTAAACCCAGTGGCTCAAAGCCCAAGGATTTGGTGAATTATGGTATGAGATTTTGCAGTATCTTTGTTCTCCCCATCTCCTGAGAATTCTGAAGCATTCTAATTGAATTCAAATGAATTTAATTTTAAAACTTTTTTATGACAGCTTTTAGGATAGTTGAACAGCCATACCTTGTGATCAGAAGATCAAAATGTGCAATAGCCTCTCAGAGCAAACCTAACCATGCTTTCATTGAGATGCATGGCCGATCTTAGTCTGGAGGCAAGTTCTGCCTGATTGAAGATCCAATACCCTTGGAGTCAACTAACATCAAACTATGGCTGAAAGTAATCATTTCAAGTTTTTAAAAGATATTTAATTGTGCTTAGACTAAGTAGAAAAGCTTTTGAAATATTAGACGAAAAATAAGCAGCTTTTTAGATAGCTCACAAATTTACAGTCTATAAAAGAATATAAAACTAACCACTTGAGATTTGATGGCACTGGAAATGGGATATTGAGAAAAGGCAATGCAAAATCATTCCCAAAATACTGTAAGCATTTAAAGCACAAAAACCCACTAATATACAAGCATAGTATTTTATAGGTAAGCTTTCAACCCTAAAATAAAAGGGAAATACAATGAAAAATAAATTTGGAGCCTAAAACACAGTTCAAATAAAATTATTTCATTTTGCAATGCATGCATTCCTTAAGTAGTTTACTCCATAAAATAATGCTCATAAAAGAAACCCTCTTTTCTGGAAAACACTAATAGCTAATTAAAGCTACCAATTCACACAGCTGGAGCATGAATTATTAATGAACTTAAGGGATGGAAATAAGATAGCATAAGAGGCAGCTTAGCACTGTAAAATATAGAAATAGGAGAATCAAGGGAGAGAAAACCAGCTCTCAAGGAAAAGAAATAAAGCAATCTCTATAATTGCATTCAAATATTCCCAAAGCTAGAAAACTAGAGATTCCTGATAAAAGAACAAATAATATAAAAATTATATTTATAAATATTATTGATGGAGTTAACTGCTAGGCAGAATAATAATTATTCTAGAGTCAGCATAGCAGATACAGGCTTTTCTTTAAACTGCTATGGCCACTTACTGATTAAAAATGTGTGTTTGAAGTGCTATTTTTTTTTAAAGTATCATGTAAGGGTAAGCAACATGTGAACCAAAAATATTAAGGCTAGTTCTAAGTTACAATTGCTTAACCCCAAAATTCCCATCTGGTACATTTTTTTAGAAACCAGCACTCCCAAAAAGAAATTGACCATCAGCAGCACAGAAAGGGATATATAAACACCAAGTAGAGCCAAAAGTATAGTAAAACTGTACAATCTGGGGCCACCAGACAAAAATAAATAAATAAATAAACACGACAGTCTTTCACCACTGTCCCACCTTCCAGAAAGTTCTCATTTGTATGGATTTATCAGCAGTTCCCATTCATCAACTCATCAGTGCAGAAGAAGCCAAATTTATTATCCAGGTTCTGAAATCTATTCTGTTCCCAAGTATTCAACTAGAGTGTGCCTTCATGGCTCTCTTAGTTGAAATTTTTTTAATGAGGAAATTGGGACAGTTAACTATAGTTAGAATCTTCGAGCAGATAATTCATAAAGATACTAGCAGGAAAGAATCAAAGTTTAATACTAATGCATTTCCATGCTGAAATTCTGAAAGTCAGTCAGTCTTCTTAAAGAATCTTGTTCGAAAGCCTTAGCTCGGTAAATTGTTACCCACTGAAGTCCTATTTTTACCCCATCCGTTCTGAGTGTTAAAATAAAGGATGTAACTTTTCTCTTCATTTGTGTTTTTTAACTTCTCTAATTATTGTAGATCTTCAAGTTCTATAGTCTGTAGAATTGAAAGGCTCAGATATCCTTGAAAAAAAAAACAATTATTATCTGCCTATACAGAAGTGATATCTGACTCAATTGTAAATCAGTTAACATTTAATTAGTGCTTACTGTGTCACAAGCTGTGTTAACAATGAATGAGAACACAGAAAATTCTAATCACAGAGAATTTCAAAACTCTATTTTAGCCAAAGGAGCAACCTAACCACCAATAATTTTTTTCTATAGCTGTCAATGTTAGAGGTTATTCTCATCTTCCCTTGCCTCTTCCTCTTCTTGTTCAGGGTTTCATAGGCTGTGACAGAATTGAAAGTCAGACAAAAGAAGGGAAGCAAAGTAACAAGATTCTAAAAACACTATCTATCATCTCTCTCTGGAAAAATGTTGTCTTGAACTTTATCTACTGGTCATATACATTGTATTGGAGAAGTCCAGTCTAGCCTGAGGCAAAATTCTCAAGGTCATAGATTTATTTTTAGAGCTTCACACACTTCTTTCAGCATCTCTTTATCCATAGTAGTGGCTGACTCTACAAAAGCACATAGCACAATGTCTGGTCCAGAAAAGGTGCTCAATAAATATTCATAGTATCAACTATGAATTGATTAATTAATTGGTTGACTGTGTTCCTGAATTCCTTGGCCATCATCAGCCAAGTTCTATACCGCCAGTAAAACATGGCCCCAATCCCTGAGATCTTATCACAGCTGGTCGTCCTGAGAAAGTCATCTCAGATTCAGTAAAATTATCACAACCGAGGAGTAGGCACTCAAATTTGAATATTTCAGGACAGATACATCAATGAACAATTTTTTACCTGAAAGCTTCCTTAAATAGTGAATCTCCAGGGTTAAATTTTCAGACATTATTAAAAGCTGAGGTCAACAAGATCCTTCAGATCATACATTTGCCCCTAATCAGTGTGGCCATACTTGGTCCTTTGCTGGAAAAAGGGAAGAGAGGGAATTTGTCCTTTATTTCTATATATTTTCTTTGCTTTTGTATATTTTATGTTATGTTCTGCATTACTACCAAATTGATATGAAATAGATTATGCCAAAATCGTTTTAAAATATATCACAAGGCCAACTCAAGAACAATGAAAATAGTCTCTTTTGTTAATTATTAACATGTTATTTTTAGAGAGGCACAATATAACACTGGTTAACAGCACAGACTCTGGAAGTCTTACTAGTCATGGCCTTAGGTAAGTTATTTAACCACTCTGTAGCTCCATTTTCTCATTTTCAAAAGACAATACAATACTTTCCTTACAGAGTTGTCATGAGAAAGAATAGTGGCTGTTACAAAACGAACACTAAATAAAGAACAACTTCCAATTTAAATTCAAGAAAACTGGACAGTAAGTAGGCAAGCCAATGGCCATTTGAGTTTTTACAACATAATCACAAACCTAGGAATAAAAACAGGCACTATACTTTCAAACAGAGGAGCAGAGACTTGATAGTTGAGGCTTCAAATTAAAACAACAGAGGAATTCACATTTTAGAAGTGCACAAACATTTTAAGTTAGCATAATGACTTGTTCAAAGTATAAATTCAGATATCAACCTAATAAATGGAGATTTTAAGAGGCAATCAACTAATAAATGGAGATTTTAAGCACCCCTAAAATATACTACAGAGTAAGTCAGTCTATCTACACAGGGGTGATAACTAGCTGGAAAAGTTATTAAAATATTTCCCTA
>AWHC01083804.1:0-10865 GCA_000465285.1 Eidolon helvum
AAGAGCACAATGATGGAACAAGAGACTATTAAAATTAATCAGGGAGATTTGGGAAAAAATTATAAAAATGAAAATAAAATTTAAAATTAACATTAGTGGATGGGTCAAAAAGCTACTTAGACATAGCTTTAAGAAAAAGAATTGATGATATAGAAGATAGAGCTTAAGAAATTACCCATAATGTAACAGCATATAAAACAAAAAGATAAAGAATTTGAAAGACAGATTAAGAGATAGGGAGCTTGTAAATACAAAGATACTTTGAAAAAAGTATGATTCCATTTATATAAAGTTTAAAAACCACCAACACTAAACAATATATTGTTAAGGATACATAGAAATATGATAAAAGACATTAGAATGAGTAACACAAAATTTAAAGCAAGAGACGGGGAAAGGCACTCAGAGGGCTTCCACAGAACAGGGTAGCACTCTATTTCTTAAGCTAGGTGAGGATGTACAGAAATTTGTTTTATTATAATTCCTTAAACTACACATATATGTATTATGTATATGGTAAATTATTTTTAAAAAACTTATTAAGGAAGAAATCTGGTCTTGGTCACTGGTAGATGCAGCTAAAGTTATCTTCTATATTAGTATTCAGCTGTGCTTATCTGAATCCAGTCAAGTCTACTGAGATCTCATCAGGAATGAACTATCATTGATTAAATGATTGAGTCATTTCTGCTTGATTTATCCATTTTGCCCTCAATAAGGGGATGGGATGAATTTTATAACTCTTGTACAGGCATTTCAGATGCAGTGAATGATGAAATTTGAGGTTTGAAAATGATCCTAAATTATGCAGCAAGATTTTACTAGATGAATTTGTTATGTAATATCACAATTATCATAGTAAATATTCAAAACAATGTTTACATCAAAAATTATAGAAGCTGTAGTTATTATCTTCAAAATGTGTTTAATCCATAAAAAATCAGAGAAGGAAGGTTTGACTTCAACATGAAGGTAGTGAACTCTTTCTCTCTGGAGATATGAAGTGGAGTTTAGATGACCTATTAAAGATAATATGAGAATAAGTTCGTATTGAAAGAGTCAGAACAGATGCCCTCTAAGATCCTCTTAGACTTTAGTAAGATTACATGATTCTGTGTTTACATAATTTCTTTTTAGAAAGCATTTTCCAGATGATTCTCCATTAGGGTAGTCTCTGTTTAGGTAAATATAAATCAACCTCAGTCCTTAAGAGAGAATTTTTTCTCTAGCTGCATGAATTTTGGAGTGCAGGAAAATTCAGTTTAAGCAAATTATTTAACATCTCTGGACTTTGGTTTCCACATCTATAAAATGAGAAAATTGAAGTTGATGTAAATTTTATATAAACATGAAATTTCCCTATCAATTCTAAAACTCCCAGATATTTATGACTTTTACAAATTTATGATATCATGGACTTCCCAAACATTTTGAATATAGTCACTACTGCTTCAAACTAAATAACTTGAAATAATAGCCTTTGTCAACTCTAATATTTGGAGGTATAGCTGGGATTTTTTTTTATAAACACTCTATTTAGCTGTCTTCTAAAGTTATATGAATTTGATTATATCTTAACCTTTAGATTAGTTCTCTTGTATATCCCTGTAATTCAAAATGTCTAATTCTATAATTTTTGAATGTCACTTTGACTCTTAGAAGCAGTAGTCTTATATTTTTAATATAAAATATTAAAGGAGTATTTTACAATGTTTTAGGTAAAAATTAATGCTAATATTTATGTTAAAATTAATACAATTCCATATAAATTAAATATGGGTCAAAAGCATAATTTTACTTTTCTTCCATTTGATTATGGTAGGACATTTTAAATTATTTTTTTTTAATTATTGCGTATAGGGTGAAATCAAGAAAGAATTCATAATTGTTTCACATTTTATCAAGTAGGAAACTCTAAATTTCAAATAACTTTATTATGTGCTTTAAATAGCATAAACCTTAGGCTTCCTTTGTTACACCTTTGTTACTATTCCTCTGTTTCATTTACTGTAAAACAAAGGTATAAGTTGCAGTCAGCGTATTAGTTTGCTAGGACTGACAAATAGCACAGACTGGGTGGCTTAAACAACAGAATTTATTTCTCACAGTTCTGGATACTAGGAGTCCAAGATCAAGGTGTTGGCAGGTTTGGTTTCTTCTGAGACCTCTCTCCTTGGCTTGCAGATGCTTTCTCCCTGTGTCCTCATATGGTCTTTCCTCTGTGTGCACACCCCTAATGTATCTCTTTTTGTGTCCAAATTTCTTCTTCTTAAAGGACACCAGTCAGATTTGATTGGGACCTATCCTAAGGGTCTCATTTTAACTCTTTAAAGGCCCTATCTCTAAATACAGTCATATTCTGGGATATTAGAGGTTAGGACTTCAACATATGAATTTTGGGGGAACATAATTCAGTTCATAATACTCAGTAAAATTGTATATAATTTACTTTCCTGCCATAGACGTTTTCAAGAATGATATATTGATTCTGTGAAAGTGACTTGCATGATGAATACAATTGTTCGCACTGTGACTTGTAGCAAGTTAGTTCACAAGGATGACGAGGCACAGTCCATGAGTGCTATATGATTTTAAGCCAGGAAAATTGAAGTTCTTTGCAAAAGGACATCCTGATTTGTGTAAAACTTCTATGTTTTTTGCTAGTTTCTCTTCCTGTACTTGCCTTTTTGATATGGACCCTTAGAACTGCCTTCCCTTCTTACATTGTACCATCACAATCAGTGATCTCTTCCTTTTCAAAAGCAATTGACTCTTTTTTGACCTAAATAACTCCCTCCTTCTTGAAACAATCTCTTTATTTCTGACACCATAGTTTTCTGACTTTTTTCCACTTTATAGGCTTCTTTTCCTCTTGTTCTCCTTATCTGAAATCTTTCTACTTATACTTTTCCTTTAAGTGACATCTTCTATTCTCAGTGACTCTGTATACCATCTATGTATGCTTCTGTATACTCTCTTTATCTCTACTGTCATTACCCTAATCCAAATGCAACATCATCTCATACCCTGGCTAACTATAAATGTTTCAAATTATAGGCAGTTTAACATAACGATTAAGAGCCCTGGCTTTGGAATTGAACTGTCTAGGTTTAAATCTTGGCTCCACCATTTAGAAGCTATCTGACCTTGGGTGACCTCTCTACCTCTATTCCTTCATTTACAAAATGGGAATAATAATAACCTACCTCATAGAATTTTATGAGGATCAGATGAGACAATGAATGTACAGGGCTTACATTCAGCACTAAAAACAGTAAAAGCCAGCCATTCTGTACTTTGAGGCCCTCCCTCTACTTCATTGTGAGCCAGCTATGACTAACTTCACTCTCTTATTTTTTGAGGGAAGAGCAACTTAGATAGATGCAATCTCCAATGGGGAGCAGACAGTGTCTGAGCAGCAACAACTTGGAGGGATGGAGACATGGTTAGTAAATGGTAGCTGGTGCTAATAACAAAAGTAAAAAAATGAAAAAGCAAAAAGCAACAAGTATTCTTACAAACCTTCCTAGGCTATATAACCTCTAATTTAGACTAATCAGAATGTCCTGGAAAACAGCCAGTCATGGCAATGACTAAAGTAAAAATTGCCATTAAGTAAAGTGTGTTCTCTGCCCTCCCAGGAAAAGTCATGGAAAGGGCCTTCCTTTGCCTTGCGAATTGAGAAGGTAGTGAAATCACTGAAAATTTGCAGTTCCCCAAAATTAAAATAGCCTAATTGTATAAATTTAAATATATTATTTAAATTTACATTTTAAAACAAGCTTTTTTTCTTAAAATGTAACTTTTTTTTCAATGTAGCTAAGACTTAATTAATATTGACTAGATTTTGTTAAGTAGAATGTGTTTCTAAGATACTTAAATTACAGAAAGGAATGATTTAGGAAACTAGATTAAAAAATTACCTGCTAAAATGACTAAAAGGTTTTTGTCTCTTATATACAATAAGAGACAATCAAAAGCCTAGAATGACAAAATAAGGCTGTTTTAGATTCTTTCAGATTTGGAACCGTTCTAACTAGATGATTAGAATGCTAGTGCATTAAATGGAATTACATCTTATTCAGGAATTAGATTCAGAAATTGATATATCCAAAATTACCTTTGAAAATCCCTTAGGAAGCTAGTACATTGGAGTTCAATGGTCAATCTTAGAGAATTGGATTATATGGGTGGCTTGTCTTAACAGCTATGTTGTCTTTTAGAATATATACTTTCTCTTTGAACCCTAGAGTCACTCTATGTATAGAGAGATGCTCAGACAATGAGATGTATATGAATTTAGGATCAACTAAGAAGCCAGAAAATTCATACCACCCATGTAATGCTCACTCCAGGGCATATGTTCATTGCAAATCATGCAGAATTGTCCATACTATTTATACAGTAAATAGTCATTTTTCTTGCTTTTATTGCTGAACTTGTTATAGTTGAATTTGTGATAATTTAGTTCATAAAAATACAACTCCACAGTATGTGGTTTTGTATTTATGTTAAAGTTTCACTTGCATATTTGTCTGTTTTTGTCATTCAAATAAGAAAGAATGATGCTATACTATATCATTCCTTTATTCTCTACAGATAATGGATTCTGAATTAATGCATAGTATAGTTGGAAGCTATCTTAAACCTCCAGAAAGTGTCTTTGTTCCATCATTCACCGAGAATGATGAGTCCTCTCAGAATCACCACTCTGTGAACTTTGAAGCAACCTCTCCTAAAATGCTTCATAGTCCAAATAGCCAAGGTAATGTTAATAGAAAATCTTACTTAAAATTAGGGGAATGGTTCATAGTATGTGGTAAGTTCATAAAACTTTACATTTTTATGTAAAAAAATAATAAAATTGTGTCTTTAACTAGTCATAATAAAACAACTTATTTTGATTCTATTGCTAAAAGTTTCTATAAAAAACTTAGGCAAGTCATTTAAGATTTTTTATTTTGGCTTCTTCAGCTATAAGATGACATATATCACAGGTTTATTATAAAAACATCATTAGAAAACAGAAAAAGTATTTGAAGAATAAAAGGTCAGATTTGAAATCTTTCTAAATAGATGATTAGAATGCTAGTGAATTAAGTAGAATTGTGTCTTATTCAACGATTAAATTCAGAAATTGCATGTATCCAGAATTACCCTTAAAAATTCCTTAAGAAGCCAGTACATTGAAGTAACTACAAAATACAAGTATTGTAACTAAAAATATAAACTTACATAGATATTAAAACTGAATTAGGAAAATATTTATGACTCTAGGCATACAAATTACTTTCTAAGATGCTAATTATCGCTTTGTTTTTTAATATTCTATAATAATGGTTGCCATATTAAACAGACTAGCCTTGTAGAGCAAACCATAAGAAATAATTCAAATTAGTGAGCCAGCTACCAGGTACTTTATAAAAAGCAATAAATATAATTTCTTTATCTAATTTGTAAAAAAAATCTCTAGCAAATATCTAATTGTATATAACTATATGAAAGTTAACCTATAACGTTTATTTATATTTCATTCATAGTTTGAAGTTATAACTGAGTAGAAAGTGTAAGATAATATTTGAAAATTTTATAACTCTGAACTTATCTGAATCGTGACGATATTAACATAGCTGAATAAAAATTATAGTAGTTCATGTACTAATAAGCTTTCAAGCCTGACATCAGATAGCCTACTAGGTTATAGTTTTTGTTTCCAGTGGAAGAAATTGTGTTCTACCTCATTTGTCCTGATTATTAACACTGTATCTTGGACAAGGAATAGTACATGTTTGTGGTTTGGTTAAAACTGAAACACATCAATAACTGAGGAAAAATTTTAACTTTAAACTTAAATATCCATGTTAATTAGTGGATACTGTATTTTAATTTTCTTTATTTATGCTCAGACTTGCATGCCTCCCAGATTATAGATTATCTTAAGTCTTTTAATTAGAAAAATATTTTTTATTAAATTGTGATCATCAACTTTACCAAACCTAGAAAAACCACTAAGTACAATCATAAATATATTGTTTTTACAAGCCGTTTTAGAGCAAATTTCTCCCTCTTTAAAGTTTTAGTCATTATTTTTCATTTTTATGAGGAACATACCTATATTTTCTAGCTCACTAACAAAAATATACTACTCACTTTTATATGATTGCGAGTGTTCAGAATTTTTTCATTTATAATATCAAGCAATTTTTTTTTCAACAGCTCTTATTTTAGCCTTAAAAACTCTTCAGGAAAAGATTCATCGTTTAGAGTTAGAGAGAACACAAGCTGAAGATAACCTGAACATTCTTTCCAGAGAAGCAGCACAATATAAAAAGGCTTTGGAGATTGAAACAAATGAGAGAAATCTGGTACACCAAGAACTGATAAAGCAGAAAAAAGGTGAGAAAATTCAATAGTTCACAGAAACAAGGAATTACTAAAGTTTATAAATTTGAAAAAAATAATCCTAAGTCTAAACAGATTTACTCAAATATGTTCTTATATATACATTCAAATCTTGAGTTCTTGTTCTCAGACATATTTATATTTGCAAGAGATGGATATAATTTTGACCTTATTTCTGTTACATGTTATCCTGGTTCATAAATCTGTTCGATTAAAAGAACAATTAAGTGTTTAGACAAGTTGTATTTAGAAATCAGAATATTTTCAGAATACCAACAAAATTCAGTTTAACCTACATATAATTGAAATACTTTATAGTTTCAGTTAACACTAGTTTTAAAAATTTGAAATATAAAGCAACACTAGAAATTAAATAATATAAAAACAATAAAAGTGAATTTAAAAATTCTATTTAACTTGAGAAGTTAATTAGAGGAAATGGACAAGTCAGTGGAGGCTCTGGAAATTATGAAAAGGACATCTGGACAGAAGTTTTAGAGATTTAGAACATAAGTTCTTTATATAATTTCACTTAAAAACATATGGCTTTCTTTTTCTTTGTAACACTACTCTCATCATCCTAAACAAAGTTTATGTTTGTGTTTCACTTATAAATAAAATGAAGAAATGGGGGAAATTTTTCTGAGGTATTGGATAAAGTGGAAGAAACATCTGAGTAAAGTAAAAAATTAAAGGATTAAAAAGAGATTGTTTACACTTTATGGAATTCACTGTGCTGTCAGTAGTCAAGAGCAGGAGAAATGGGAATAGTAGAATGCTTATACCTGAGTTTCTTCAAATAAAAAAAATGCAGAGATAGGGAAGAGACTTTAGGTCCTCCTTTTTCCAGATAGTGTCATTTCTCAAGAACAGCCAGGATTATCATCCTACAAATCACTGACATCTTCCCCTTTCAGATGTATGTCCTATTGATCTTTTTTTTTTGGGGGGGGGGTGGAGAATAATGTTGAATCAGTTGGATATAATTAATGAGATATTCACAAAAATATTTATAACTCCAGGAGAGTCAGTACTGAGAAGAAGCCTTGAACTTTTAGCTTTTGATTGAATTCGTATACTACCTTCTTGTGATAACCAAATCTCTTATCTATGAGATAATCAACTAATTGACTCATTATTCCTTTTTTTTTTTCATAGATATAAGCATACAATTAAGCTCAGCCCAGTCTCGCTGTACTCTCCTAGAGAAGCAACTAGAATATACAAAGAGAATGGTTCTCAATGTAGAGCGAGAGAAGAATATTATCCTAGAACAACAGGTGAATGAATTTTCTATAAGGAATGTAATATAATTTAATATGTTTTTGAAGAATATTTAATGACTGTATGGTGACAGATGGTAACTCCCCCTATTGTGGTGATCATTTCACAGTGCATACAGGAGTCCAATCACTATGTTCTACACCCAAAGCTAATATAATATTGTTTGTCTGTTATACCTCAATAAAAAAAGTAAAATGTACACTATATGACACAAATTAGATACATAATAAAAGCTGGTAAGTTTACCCTGTGGGGGAATATTTAATGTCTTGGGGAAATTGTCATATTATAATCTAAGTAAAGTAGAATATAAAGCCATATATAGATGTCTACTTACAGTAATGTAAACTAGGTCATTTGGACCAACCTTTCCATAGAGGAAAACAATGTTTAAAAAAGAGAGAAAATGAAAGAGAAAGGAAAAATTTACAAAGGCATTGGAGAATTAACAAGTTGATAAAAAAAAATCACCAATTCAGAATCTGTGTGCAGAGTTAAATCCAGAAAAGCTGGCCTGGTATTTCAGGCATCTTCCTTCCACGGGCATTTCTGATTACCAAAGCCAGGGAGTGGAACTGCAAGTTTAAACCCTCTAATCACATGGTTGGGTCGGTGACCAGCCCCTATCCTTAGATGCTTCCTAGAGTCACCTTATTAACATAACAACAGACATCTTTACTGCTCTCAACACTGGAAATTCTGAAGGTTTTGGGAGCTGTGAGCCAGGAACTTAATGAAAATTAAATATCTGATGAATCACAATATCACAATGGTCAATTATTCCTTAAAGGAAATTAAGAAACAAAAAAATGTATTTACACACATTTTTACCATTTTTGGTGCTTTTTATAGATTAGATTTTCCATGTGGTAACATTTTTTTTCAGTCCAAAGTACTTCCTTTACAAGTATACTGAAAATTCCCTTAGCATATGTTTGTCTGGAAAAGTATTCTACCATCATTGGTGAATATGGAATTTTAGTTGACAGCTTTTTTTCTTTCAGCACATTACAGATGTTGTCTCAATTGCCTTCTGCCTTTCATAGTTTCTAATGAGAATTGTTATCTACATTGCTTGTTTCATTTTTTTTAATAGACTTTATTTTTTATAACAGTTTTAAGTTTATAGAAAACCGAGCGGAGAGTAGAGTTCTCATATACCCCTTGCCCCCTCACAGTTGCCTCTGTTATTAACATCTTGCCTTAGTGTGGTAATAAATACCATTATAAAACAACATATATGCATAACTTTCCCTTTCTCCATGTTCTCTATATGTTTCATTCCTCCGATAGCTGCTTTTCAATGTTATAATTAGAGAGAGGTTAGGTCAACGAGTAGGTTTGGTCACCCTATGTACAACACTTTATTTAATATAAGTTTCCCTGATGATGTTTTTCTTAGTTGAAATGTTATATAAAGATGCACAGAAGGTTTTTTTCCATTGATGCTAATATAACACATCTTTTTTTGCACATTATATTCTTTAAAAATATTTGATTTTCTTGGTTTCTGCTGGTAAGCACCTGAAGTATGTGTACTGCACATACATGTTTATGACAGATTTATACTGTGCTTTGATTTCTCAGAAATTGCATTAATCTTGAGCCATTGGCACCACTTGCCAAATTCAGGGGTTTTCTTTTTGGTTTTTTTTTTTTATCCTTTCCAGGCCCAGCTTCAAAGGGAAAAAGAACAAGATCATATGAAGCTGCAAGCAAAACTTGAAAAGCTTGATGTCTTAGAAAAAGAATGTTTTAAGCTTACAGCAACTCAAAAAACGGCTGAGGTAAGTTTCCACTTATTTCTTTGAAGTGGTGATGCCAGGAATAAATCTTTAGTGTTTGGCTCTCTGTGTGAATATACAGTAAATCTTAGATTTATAAAACTTCATTAATCCAGATATGAATTCCTGCCTATAGAGATGAAAAGTTAATATATTCTGTCACAGCATGAATGAGCTTGCCTTTTGATGTGAAATTGTAATTTTGGCTTCTTCTGAGATGGCAAAACATTTTCATTTGTCAGATAATTTACCTAAAGTTTATTGAAAAGATTGTCTTTCACCATTTGCAGTTAAGTTAAGCCTATTCTAGATCCCATCTTGAAATGCCCTCTCTTTTTTCTGCCCAAATCCTATCCATTCCATAGGATTTTTTGAGATCCTGTTTCCTCTGTGAAGCTTTCCTTGAGTTCAACACTCAGAAAAGTCTTCCTTTGATTTAGTACTGTCCTCCTATACTGAACCACACCAAGGACATAAGATGAAATGTTTATGTGTATAAGTGTATATATTGTCTGGGTTAAATCCTGTTCATTGCTTTGTTATTTTATTGCTTCATGTATGTTACTCCTGTTTCCCTATGTGTACACTATTAGCTCTTAAGTAAAAAGGACCATATCTTATATTTCTAAAATCTTCCTATCCCCTCTCTCCTCCAACAACTGTACCTTTATCATATGCACATGATAGACATTTATTGATTTGTCTATATTTTAAATGAAACATCGAGACCCAAGACTAAAATTGTTTGACCTTCTAGACCTTTAATACCCAACTCCCAAAGTTTCATCATTATGATTTTATTGCTGGACATTAATAACACCTACACATATTCTTTGCTTTCCTTTTGTTCTTACATGTAAGAGCAGGTAAAGGAGCATAAGAAGAAAGCCAAGAAAAATCTTAGCATTTTTTGTTACTCCTTTTTCTTGCTTTCTGTTTTAATTTGCCAAACTATTAAAAATCAAGACCCCAAGGACTATTTGGAAAAGGAACAAAAGGATATATGGCTCTAGTTTTTGTATAATAATCCTAGTTTTTTGTATTTTTTTTGCAGGACAAGATTAAACATCTAGAGGAAAAACTTAAGGAAGAAGAACATCATCGTAAGCTATTTCAAGACAAAGCTTCTGAGGTAGAGCACCATATCATCTACCACAATAAACCACATGTTTTACTCTACTTGTTTTCTGTTACCTGAAGCCTATATTCTAGACTCAAATTTCTGTTTCTTAGTTTGTTAGTTTTGTTTCTTTTTTCCGTAACAATGAAATTCTCAATAAGTCAGCCAGTAGTACATCCATGTACTTGAATGCATTGCCAAGAGGTTTTTCGGTCTTTTGAAATTTTGTCAAATATACATATGTGTGTATATGTGTATATATATATATTTGTGTA
>AWHC01083808.1:0-11153 GCA_000465285.1 Eidolon helvum
ACAACAAATGGCCCCACAAATATCCAGGGAAATCTACATTATGTAACTCTAATCCTAGATGAGAGGCAGATTCCTAACAAATGTTGAGCCAGTCAGTAGCTCTAACAAGAGTTTAAAATGGATATAGTGAATGGGAGTCAATAAAGCTGTCAGTTTCCTGCCCTGAAAGAGGGTTCATGAATACTGGCTTTTGAGAGTTCCTAGAGCTTACCCTATTTTTGTCCTCCTCATGTCTGATTTCTGCCATCTTCATGTTGATTATTGTGAAAATAAATGAAGGCAACTTCTTTTAAAATAGAGTCAGGAAGCTGTGAAGGGGGAGAGCTCACACAAGTAATATTTATTGAGGCCTCCATAGCCAGCAGAAAGAAGGAAGATAAGAAGTCTTTTGACAAAGGAAGATATTTTTCACATAGAAGTTTTATCTCCTACTTTTAAGAAAAAGAAGGCAGACAGCTTCCTGCCCCAGCAACAGCACGGTAACCACCACTTGCAGCCAATGAGAAGCCGCCACAACCTCAAACTTTTATACTTCAAAACAACCCTCCCAGTTTCCTCCTAAAACCTGATAAAACCAACCTTCCCTTTGTGGCTTCAGATTTGCCGATGGTTTGCCATAACTTGCCTGTCCCAAATTGCAATTCTCTTCTAGTCTCAAATAAGTGCTCAAAAAAGAACTGGTTGTTTTATTTTTTGAGGTTGATACTATTCAACCTTCCTTTAGATTTGCTATCACCTCAAAATCTTAATTTAAAATTCCACTTCTTTGAGAGAGCAAACCAGGACTGAATTCTGCTCCTTAGAGTAAAAAATACTTTAGTACAAGGGTAACAAAATTAGAGTAAAGGAATGATGACTGTAAAAGGTAGTTTGTTTTCTCATCAGCTAAATAAAAAACTTAATACTTAATATCAATCATATTTTAGACATAGTTTAATTTTATATTGCTGTCTATTAGGAAAGGACCATTCATGATAATTTTTTCTTCTTTATTTAGTCTACCCATTCTGTTAACCACAACTAAATGGTTCAAGAAAACATGAGGTTCTTTCATTGAGGATCCATAGACAGCAGCAGTAAAGTGTTCCCTGTTTCAGGTGACAGAACACACAATTTTTTTTCACCTCCCAAGATCTCATTGGAAAAACTCTATAAGTAGGTTTTAATACAGATATAACTTAAGACAAAATAAATGTTCATAAACAAAATACATTTTCATGAATTTCCAGAGGATGGAGATTGGGCAGCGTTATGTTCATATGTATGGAGAAGACTCCAGCTCTGAAAACGCCTTGGGAGAGGCTGTGATGGAGACAGACATGCTATTCCAGGATAAGCACTAGAGAGACTTAAAATATGGAGTTTGTTGCGGGGCAACAGTGAGGCCAGTTCATCATAAAGATCTAAAAGTTCATCTAGCAGAAACTATAAAAGAAAAGGGGCATCCATTATGGAAGGGACCAGACTTTTCATAAATATTGGATACAAGAAGATAAGGCAGTTGGAGGCAATGTCTTCAAAATTTGAAAACTGAATAAATTTGGCCCTTAATTTACTACCTGACCAAACTGGTAAATAAATGTGAAGACAGGTTAAAGATACCTTTTTAAACACATCAAAGTTTAGAAATTTATCTTCTCTGTACCTAAAATTAATTCAGGATGTACTCCAGCAGAAAAAATAAAAGACGTGGAGTCCAACTAACAGTGAAATTAATCCAGAAGTGAAATGAACAGCCAGCTGTGCATCAGGCACAAAAACAAATAGTTTAAAATAGAACAGGAAGTCAGAAACTTTAATAAGTAAAAATGTAAAAAATATAATACATAAATAAGAACTTGGAAAATCTTACCAAGATGTAGATAATATGTATGTCATCTATCAACAGTGGCAAAAAAGAAAGATAAGGAGAAATTACAGAAAAGACAAAAAACTATACAAAAATAAAAACTAAAATGTGGCACAACTGTGAATAATTAATAAAATATATGAAAATAGAATTTATTCACAAATGGGAAGACAACTGGCAAGGGAAATAAGAGGTAGTGCAAGTGCACTAAATTCTTTTAAACAGCAGAGAATTCCTAGACATTGCCTTAAACATTTAAAAGTGGTTACTTCTAGGAAGAAGGCCCAGAAAGGGGGGATGTTACAGATGAACTTTTTTGTCGGCTTTATTGTTCTTTAGTGATGCTTGTTATTTTTTCCCAAGTGTTTTCCCAAACACTTTAAAGACAGCAAAAGGACTAAATATGAAGAAGGAGTTCTAATACTATAGAATGTAATATAGTGTAGGAAATATAAAAATATAAGAAAAGCAAAAGAGAAGCAGAATTTTAGATAAAAGAACATACTGATGCTTGCTAGAGGGAGGGTAGGGGATGGGTGAAAAAAGTGAAAGAGAATAAGGGGTACAAACTTTCAGTTATAAAAATAAATAAGTCATGGAGATGTAATGTACAGCACAAGGAATACAGTTAATAATATCGTACTAACTTTGTATGGTGATAGATTGTTACTAGACTTATTGTGGTGATCACATCATATAGTATGCAGATGTTTAATCACTATGTTGTACGCATGAAATTAACACAATATTATATGTCAACTACACTTTAATAAAAAATAATATATAAGAAATCCTCTAGTTTAGTGTCTTTTCTAATTCTTGAGGTGATTTTTTGGAAGATGGAAGAAAATGATTTGTTTCTAAATAGGCAGTAGACAGCCTAACCCACAGGCAGTTCTGGAGCAAAGATTGCCTTAGAGGAGGAAAATGTTGGGCAGAAATTCTAAGTCCTATTTCCTGCGCTGTGCTCAACCATTGACTGGGAACTTTCCAGAAGAATGTGGCTTTGGCTTGAATACTGAATGCGACTGAGCCTGTAAGTTCTATTCTGGAGGTTCACACTCTTCACAGCTAGCAACAAATTCTTTCTTCAAGGGAGACCTGAGCAGTGTACTCCATAGTTGCTCAATTACTAATTACCAAGGAAGACAGCCCTCTACTCAACTGTGGGGCAAAGTGAACTAGCAGAAAGAGCTCTGGTATTAGGCAAATCTGAGTTCAAATACTTCTAACATGAAGTTGCTTTTTATTTCATCAAGTATGTTACCTAATGTCTGAGTATTACCTTCCTTACCTATAATGTGAACATGATAATAATTTTCTCATGGTTACTTGTTAAATACATGAGCAAGGCTGATGTGAGGATTAAATGAGATAACACTTGGGAGAAGCTTAGTAGAATGTTTAACACATAATAAATGTTCAGCAGACTTATTAACAAATTGCCCTAATTTTTGGTTTTCAAGAGTTAAGATACTCTAGCTACTAGTTTTGATAGAATGTCTTAAAGAATTCCTGATTTCCTGGATATTTCATGCACAGTAATGGGACTCTGACATACACATTACCCCTTCTACTTGAAGTGACTCAATTTTCCCTCTTTGTCACCCTGCAAGGTCTGCTGTCCATTTTGACATATTAAATAAATAGGATAGTTGGTCATGTCAGAAAGTCCTGGCATCTTAATTTTAAGTGTATCCTTTGGTCACAAGTCAATATCTTGACATTATTAAGAATTCTGCCACCAGGACACCCACTTGTAATTCTCTCTGGAAGAATTTCCTCAGTTAAGCAATTCGATTGAAATCATACTTGAATCAGTTCTATTCCCTGGAAATTCGCCATCTATGTGTCCATTCATGCATGCACGGCAGACTCTCCTTTCTCACTGATTTATTGACAAAAAAGCCATTTTGGTTCATTATCATAATTTTCATTTCAACTACAACTGATCCTTTGATTTAAAGCCATTAAACTTACTATGGCAATTATTCTTCATTCCTGGCACCTATTATCCTATTCTATTACTAACATTTAAAGCTATGTTAATGAGAACAGTAAAAACAAATTTATAATAGTTCAATCCGCATCACCTTTGTTTTGGGACATATTAGTTGTTTTTAGGTTACTAAAATAACCTTGCTGTATAAATATTTATTGTTCTTAATTTTTAAAATTATTTCTTTGGAAATTTTTCCCAGAATGAGATTACTAGGTCAGAAAATATTAATATTTTCAAGGCTGGGTATTGATTGCCAAACCAGTTTCCAAATATATTATTTTAATTGACAGTCTAACAACAATGACTTTGTGTGTTTATTTCATGAAGTGCTGCTTCACTGAGGCCTGGAGAGGTAAGCAGCAACACAAATACTGACACCCATGTTTCCTGATTCTGTCATGTAATGTTTTCAGTACAGCATATGTTAACGTGCAATCTACATCTTCACATTTTACCATGTGCTCTAACTTCCAATAATGTTTCCTAAACATGTATATATACAATGCTTTAGCACAAATTAGAATTTGAGCATTAGATTTCTCTTCATTTTCTGGATAAAGCAGTTTCCAGGCACATTTTTACATAGATTCAGTTTAGTCCATGGTAATTAATTGCACAGGCTCAGGAGCCAGAAATGTATCCCAGGTGTCCCATCTACTGGATGTGTGACAATACAGTTTACTTAATCTCTCTGTGCTCCAGTTTACTTTTTGTAAAATAGATATGACAATGGTACCTGCTATTTACAAATAGTATTATAAAATTTAAGTGAGTTAATGTAAGGAAAGTACTTACATAGTGCCTAATATACGAACTATCAATAAATGGTAGCTATATTTTTTTAAAGTTTAATACCCATTAGGCAGATATATATTTAAAAGGCTTTGTTTAAAATGATTGATTATGCCATTTGTATTGTATTTTTGACAGATGCTTTATCCTAGGTGGATTACAGAGAGTGAATCGGTTTCATTTCATGTACTAATGTGAATTGATTGGCAATAGCTATCTGGAACACTGTGCTGAAAAGGATTTTTGTATAACCATGCCTGTGGCTAGAAAGATAAGAGGGTAATGCTTGATTAGCAGTGTTCACCATAGGTATAGAAAGGACAACTGGAAGTATGCATGTCAGATATTTGACATATTTGCTACAGACCAAATATAAATAATCAAAACTCAGGAGTCAGAAAAAAAATCAAATATTTATATCTCAATAATTTATTGGTATTGTGTAGATAGAATAAAAATCATTTTATTCATTCTATATACATAAACTAATAATAATTTAGCATCTGTCAATTATTACAGAGAAGCTCTGAGGCAGGTATTAAACTTGCAGTGAGGGGCCTTGTCTTTCAACAGATCACTTTGATTATATTATAAAGGCCTTTTTTTTTTCATGGAAGGATGCACTTTCAACTATTTGTATTCAACTACAAAAAAAAATTACTCTAGTCCTAAAAGATTTAAGCTCATTGAAATAATACATATATAGCTTTTAAGAATAAAGTTTTGCTTCCAACTTGTAGAATATGTTATTATAGGAAGAAAACTTGGCTCCCTAATGTGCTGCTATATGTCTCCCCTACTAGTCAAAGAGAGCTCATGTTGAAGAATTAAGTCTCGCTCCTCTTTGTGTTCCCAATACTTGGTATAGAGTCACAGTTCAGTAAATGTTTGTTAAATAAATGAATATCTCCTGTGCTTCAGGCACAGTGGTAGTAGAATTCAAGATGAATGAGAGGACTCTGGGTGATGGCAGATGCTTCGTTGCCAGAACACAGCAGCACTCCCAGTGGCTATTGCAGCTGATGGGAATTGTTCAGGCTCCGCACGCAGAAGTATACAGAAACATAATGGCTAGAGCCGCCTTAGCCCATTTGCAAAAATCAGCCCTGGCACCTGAGATCTGGGGCAAGAACTTTAATTTTGGTACTCATCTGTGACACTCTTGAAACATTCTTGCTAAGATTTCCAAAGTGTTTCCAATTTTCTAAATCCAGTGAGTGATCTCTTTTCATTTCTTACTTTATGAAAATACTCTGAGGTCCCTGACAGTAATCTTCATTTCCTGCTGTTGGAGATACTTTTCTTCCTGTATTTCCATCATGACACATTATCATAATGTTTTCTCTCTCTCCTCCTGTTTCTTTATAGCTTACTCTACTTATCTTTCAACACGTTGCCGTTCCCTAAGGGTCTATTATTGGCCCTCTTCTCTTTTCCATATATATACTCTTATTTCAGAATCATCTAACTCACAAAAACTCAACTATCACCTCTATCACCTATCTACTGGTGATTCCTTAAGTGACATTTTATACTCTAACTCATGAACTTCAAATTTAAATGTTAAACTCCCCCCTGGACATCTTTTCCTAGATTGCCTTCAGGCTCCTCAACTTCAAACTACCTAAAACAATAACTATTACTTCCCCTAGCTGAAGTCTCCCTATCCACTTTATTTTTTATATAAATGGCTGATTGTACATCTTTGTAAGCTACAAAGTCTAAAAACCTAGAGAAAGCCTATGACAAAGTCCTGTGCTTCCTCAGTTGTACATCTTATATGTCCTTATGAGTCTAACTTTTCCAGTGTAGTGTCTACCCTATCCTTTCAAGCATAGCTCTGGATGAAGCCCTTTGTTGTTATCTGTGTTATTGTAATAGTGTCCTTATCTATTTCCCAACTTAAAAAGTCTCTTCCTATACTGATACTAGAATTATCTTTCTTTTTTTTTAAAAAAAAGACAGTCACTATCACCTCTAAGACAACTTTTTTTTCCCTGTCTATTTCACAGAGAAAAGTCCACTGCCCTTTGTTTGCATGGAATTTTCTAACTTAATTTTCTGTAATATTCCGAATATATCAATGATTTTTTGGGTGAAAGTGGACTAAATGCTCCAGTTAAAACAAATAAACAGACAACAAACAAACAAAGATTGTTGGGCTGAATAAAAAAAACAAAGTCACATATAAAATGCAAATGTATGAAACAAGCAAAAATAATGGAAAAGAACAAGACCAAACAAAACAAGACAAAACAAAAGCAATGAAACAAAAACCAAAGAAATATGGCCTGGTATGTTGAATGAGCTCAATAAATATTAGTTTTATTCAAAAACTTGTCCAAAATTGTATAATGACAAGGAAAGAATTTTAATTAACCTAGGAAGTCTAAAGTCTATATGCTCTTCACTACTATACAGAGTTGCAGAGGCACAGATTAAACATTGTAAACAAGAAAGGGAATAAAAAGGAAAATATTGACAGACGAATACAGACAGCAAAATATAAAATGTTTGTATATCAAAAAGTACCCTAAAGAAAGTTAAAAGCTATACTTGTAGAGAAATTATACTTGAATCTTAGCTAATCTCTCTGTATAACTTTTAGTTTAAAGGTATTATAAACTTAGAAGACTTATGTTAAGTGACACTGGAGATGCAATCAGTAAAATTCAAAGCTCCAGCTTTTTGAAATCCATTTCTGCTTCTACTACAAGGCCATAACATCCATGGGCTGCTCTCCACCAACTACTAAGGCAGACATCTTCCTAAGAGACATGAAACTCTTGTCTATAGACACTGGTACCAGGGATCCCTGAAAGCCTTACTGAAACTTCCTTAGACTGACTATCAGTCCAAGATGCTTTCACTCAATTTACATTATAGTCTGACAGTTCTCCCAGCTTTCTCTGACTCCTTCATATTTCCTTTCACACAGTTATTCCTCCTAATAAAATTATGCCTTAGCATCTGCTTCTTGGAGGACCCAGACTAGCACACCCTATTTAAAAGGCCCTGTACAGTTTGGTCTCTACCTACTTCTCCATCTTCATCTTGTACTACATTCTCTCTGACATGTTCTTCTCTAACAACACTGGCCTTCTGTTATTTTATCTTGAAATGAATCTCTTCCCATCTTTTCTTATTTAATATCTATCTATCCTTCAGCTTTCAGCTTAAGAATATCATTTTGCAGGGAAGCTTTTCTCCTATTACATGTTATAAAAGCATCTTGTATCTATTACAGCACTGTTGCATAGGAACTTTTATACTTATTTTGTAATCACTGTTATTCTCTACCCCACTGAACTACAAGCTAAGTGAATAAATAACTGCATAAACGAACAGCCAAGGTAAAAACTATTTACTCACTATTGTATTCCCAGAATACTACAAAGTATCTGGCATATAATAAGCACTCAATAAATCTATGTTGAATAAAATCATAAAAATCAGCAGCGTAGACATTCCTCTTTTTATTGCTAGTAAATCACACTTCAGTCTAGCAAAATTTTGTCCTTGAATGATCTTCTCTAACCCATTCCTCCTTTTACCTTCTCCAGTTTACTAAACTCATATTTATCCTTTTAATCTCAGCACAAACATATATTTCTCAGAAAAGTCTTTAATGAAGACCACCATCACTAGATGGAAGGCCCTACATTATGCCTTTATGCCTTCTTAGAGTCCTGAGGATCTTTTTTCATATAGTTTATCACATCAATTTTTTACATTAGTTTATAGAGATATTTAATTGCATAAAAATAAATTAATTAATATCTCTCTCCTCTCCAGTAGATTCTAAGTTCTGTGAGGCCAGGGATACAATAAATATTATAACTGAATGAATAAAGAAGAATATCTCTTCAGTTAAGAATACAACTTTAGGAAGGGATATTTGGATCAGTAAAGGATAAGGTAGGCAAATGCTAGTGAGACAGATCATCTAAACCAATCCTGGGGTAAAAATAGGGGTGATAGATATGGCAGTTAGGTCACTATCATATTCATAAAGATGAAGAGTATAAAATATATACAAAGAAATAAGTTGTGGCCAACTGATATAAAAAATGTTTCCCAGAATTGCAAAGCAAATATTAACCAAGTCCAACAGAATGATTTTTTTCAATATTAGGTACATGATATCCGAAACAGCCAACCAGAAATTTGTCCTGTTCAAGCACATTATAAAGAAGACAGTAGAGTCTTGACTATGAGTTCATCTTGTTTGTGTGTTTTTCTATTACAATATTTTAAGGAATAATTTTAGAAATCATTTTTCCCAAAAGTATAAACAATATACACTGAATGAAACAATGATGATGATAATGACAACCAGCACCATTTATGGAGCACTTAACATTTGTTTGATTCAATAAAAATGTAACTGGGATGTTCTTTCCATCTTCTCCCAAAAGCAAGTACTTCTCTAAACTTTATCAAGGAGATAGGGCCTATGTCACTTCCTGAGTTTGTGGGTCTCACTGGACATTGTATGTATGGTTTCTGGGTGTCCATATAGCTTAAGTCAGATGGGCACTAGACAAAATCTCAGAGCATAGTCAAGCAACAAATTATTGCTGAGAGACCTCTCGGCTAGATTCTAGATGCTGGTGAACTCAAACCCATGTCAAATTTTGACACAATCAACACCATAGACTGTAGGTATAGGGTCAGTGAAAGCTGGGTGGTTGGCCAAAGATAACTTAGCTTTTATGCAGCTGTTGGGTACCGAAACAATGTCTCACATAGGAGCGCTTTGTGCTTTCCTTGCTACTTCAGTTTCATGTTAAGGACATGGAACCTCTTCCTGGAAGATTACACATGGTTCATCTGACAATGTGTATACTTTCATCTCTCGAACAGATCTTGCCACGTTCCTAACACTCCTTCACTTTCTCTCTTTCTAGGATCTTCCAATCTGCTTTGTCTCCTATATTATACCTCCCAATCTCTCTAGTCCAGGAAAATACATTTTAGGTGTGTCAAAGTATTTATCAAAAGTGCTTGGCATAATCTTTTTAATGAATATAAACTCCAAGAATTTTCCCCTAGAAATAAATTACTTTGGGGTGCTGATGGTAATTTTAGATCAATTTAACTCTTTTGATTTTAATATTTAACAGCTAGAGAGTTTTGCAAAATGGCAAATGCTCATAGGTTTTTTATTCCCCATTACCTTAGAAACTTTTAAAAATGTTTCACTTATTTCATTTTTGTTTTGTTAACCATAGTTTCAAACTACCCTATTTCTCATTGTCACACATCTTTCTGACATTATAAATGTATGTGATCAAGAGCACAACCATGAACTAGCCATTTGTCAAGTTAATGGCACCTTTGCCTTGAAAAGAAATGGAAATATTTTATGTTCATTCTCTATCCCTTTCACAGACCCCTTCAACTGTCCTAATCCCCTTTTTTTCTGGCCATTATTTCTCTAGAAAAGTGATCCAATATGCTGGACCATTCCTTTTGATTTTACATTTTACCACTTTGCAGGGTGAAAATTGGAACATGACTCTTTTCGTAGATTTTCACCTTTGCTTCTCTGACTTCTAATTTTATTTTAGAACTATTATTTTGCTTTAGACTTCCCTAAGCCTACAGGGGTTATGTGAATCTTTTTGTAAATGATGAATGTATATCTCATACAGATTAAGAGAATAAATTGTACATAATAAAACCTCATTAATTCTTTGTGGCCCAGAATACATTCTTGTTTGCTTTCCACAATCAATATTTCCAAATGCAATCAACGGATATAAAAGAATTTGGAATATGTGGTAGAATAATGGTTAATATACTTTAGAACAACACTTCTGGCAATTTAGAATGAATCAATTCATACAAAACATTAAAAATTATCCTTTAGGAGAGCCTAGATAGGAGAGAAAGCTACTTTGAGGGGCCATAAAACAAAGCTATGTCTAAGAATAGCCAGGATTCAAAAGGCAAGCTAATGTATATTTGTCATCAGTTATTTCTAAAGAGTAAGCACTAGGATCTCAATTGTAGGGGATATATAAGGGAAGATTTCAGCAGCTTAATGAAGAAAAAAGCCAGGAATAAGTGCTCAAAAAGGGAGCAAAAGACTATATTCTCTATGCTTTACCTTATATGGTAATAACTATGCATAGTGCCAGGGGGGTACTAGACTAGTCAGGGGGATCACTTCATTAATTATATAAATGTCTAACCACTATGCTGTACACTTGAAACTAAGATAAAACAATCATTGAATGACAGCTCTAACTGAAAATCAAAAAAAGGGAAGAAAAAAAGGTGAAAAGGAATAGGAGCTTCAAACTTCCAAGTATGAAACAAATAAGTCATAGGGATGTAGCATACAGCATAGGAAATATGGACAACGATTTTGTGATAGTATCGTATAGTGTCAGATGGTTGCTGGACTTATCATAGTGATCACTTCTTTAGGTATATAAATGTTGAATAAGTGTGGTGTACATCTTTAAAAATCTGTATAAAGAAATGAAAGAAAGAAAGAAA
>KE769536.1:6560-37836 GCA_000465285.1 Eidolon helvum
CTTTCCCTAGGTGGCCACTTGCCTAACTCCTTCACCAGGGAGTCTTTGCTCAGTTAACTTTTCCTAAGAATTTTATTTTAAATTAAATTCTTCAACCCCCAGCATTTCTAACATTCCCTACTCTGATTTCTTTGTTGTTGGTGGTGTGTTTAACATAACCCTTATCACCTTCTAACCCACAAAATAATTTATATGTTTTTTAAAACATATAAACATATAGATTTTCATGTTTTTTTTTTTTTAATTATCTTTCCCTGCACAAAAAGTTAAACTTCACAAAAGAATCTTTGTTCAATGACATTTCCATGATCTAGACAGGTATATTAAGTTACGAAAAACACTTTGAATGTGTTCAATCTAATGGATATCAGGACAGGGTTATTGATAACCAGGCAGTTGGTTTGTGTGAACGGTAAACATAACAATCACAGGTAACTCTTTCATGCCTTTTCTGATAAAGAGCTTTTCAGGAGGAAAAATAGAGAATGAGTATTACAGTGAAATGGCAGATTAGCTACAAAGTGCCAGAACCAATTATTTCAATAGGACCTCTGTCATCTGCAAGTAACCAAAAACCCAATCAAGCTTAATTAAGCCAAAAGTTGAATTATTGACTGTATAAGTGAAAAGTCCAGGAATAAAAGTAGAAATGGCATAACTGCATCCAGATACTATAGTTGTAACACCAGGAATCAGTCTCACTTCTCCACGTGACTTTTCCATCTGTGTTGGCTTCATTCTCAGAGAGGGTCTCTCTAGCTGTTGTCACATCTCGCCATGAGCAACAATGGCTTACCTCCTGCCCATGAGGACCATAGTGGACAGAGTGGCTCTTTCCCAGTGGTTCCACCAAAGTGCCCTGACTTATTCTCACTGGCCTGGATGAGCCCCTACCCTCCTTAAACCAACAACCCAGTATTCAGTCATTCTGGTTTGGTCATTCCCTGTTTTTTTAGGTCAGGGATTGAAGTGAACCCACTCAAACCAGATGAGAGTGAAGGATAAGTGATTTTGCAATGACAAGTCAAGGCTTTTACCAAAAAAGGAAGAAGAGGCACTAGGCTGGCATTACAACTGATGTCTACTGTATTATGACACGCAGGAGGTTCTGAGGAAAAGTTAACAGCATGTCTAAAGTGAAGTGATAGGAAATGAGGCTGAAAAAGTAGGTTGAAGTCTAAATGTGAAGAGTTTTGTTTTTTTTTTGTTTGTTCTTTTGTTTTTTGTTTTTAAATAAGCACTGGATGAGCTCTCAGAAGACCTGAGTTCTAGTCCCAAATCTTTCCAGATCTGTGTGACTTTGTCAAGTACCTTAATATCTATATAAATGTGTCCTCAACTGTAAAATGATGAATTACACTAAAATGATCTCTGTGTTTCCCACCAACTCTGTCACCTGACAATTCCAATAGGTCAAACTAGGTGTTGCAGCTAGCTAATATCTACCTAGCATGGACCTACTTATTATTATCTGGGGGAGGAAAGAGAAAAATACCTGTTTCCTTCTCCCTTGCCACAGGCTAGGTGCACTGTTTAGCACCCATAGCTAGCATAGTAGGACACTCTGTCAGATGTTAAAATTAATTCCAAGCAGAAAGAACTGGGTTTTTGCCAGTGCTTCTCAAACCTAGCTATGCTTCGGCATTACCTAGAGAGCTCATAAAAATTATAGATTCCTGGGCCCACACCTGTGGTATTGAATTGGGCCCTTGAATTTATAGTTTTAAATTCCCTTTGTTGTTATTTCCTTCTACTCTCTAGTCTTAAGTGTGGCAGTTTTCTTTTGCTCAATATTATTTAATGCCAATAAAAATCTTATATACCTGCATGCCAAGAGAGATCTTGGTTTAGGAATACATATCCAAAAAAACATAGTCTATATTGCTTAACACTGAAGTATAGGAGGAAAAAAGAAACACCACATTCACTAATATATCTGAGTTTTTTATGCAGAGCAGATATATTTCATATGACAAGGATTATGGTTTTCATAATATATACAAAACACATCCTCTTTATTCTGCCAGTTTCAGAGAACTAGTCATAACTTTGCAATTTTCACATAACATCCAAGTCACAATAAGAATAAAAGCATCCTTCACATATCTGCAGTTATTGATTTTTTTTAATACTTCTCCAGAATTTTTTAAAATGTGATGATGGCAAGTAACTCAATATCGATCACATCTAATACATCTGCTCCTTTTTGTGATGAATTTCTGAATAGATCACTACATTACATTTTATTAATTTCTTAAGTTTATGAATCAATAATCAGCTTTAGTCTTTTATTTTTTCTCAAAATACTTTTATTTGATTAGTTTAGCTGATATTTTAATTTTTAAGAGTCCATCCATTCAGATGTGATCAAGTGAGCCACAGTAAAAGCCTGAATCCTGAGGAAATGACATCACAGCACAGACATGTTTACCTTAAATAGTTTTGTCATTCTAACTTCCTCCTTGTCTGTGTGAACATGTGCTCTGGGTATGTCCGGAAATAGTTAACTCTCGCATGATGCATGTTTCTGGGACTGTAGTAAGGGAGTTCTGAGAAAGCTGGCGTGAGATGTAAATAAAATATTTCCTTTCCACAAACATAAGAAAAGGAACAACACACACACATATACATTTAGGATCAGTATGTGAACTGCCCTGAGAAGAATTTAAACAAATGATTATTTCAGGCACAATAGGAATCATCTGCAAACATCAAATAAATTTTGACTTTTTTATAAGAAAAAAACAAAGGATATATTTCTCTTTTGCACTAAAGAATATGGTAATATTTCACTCTTTAATGGAGTACTTTCCTTGCCAGGGCTATTTTGAAATAGAAAGAATATTTCAAGTCATTAAATTGCTCATTCATTAATTTATCAAATATTTATTTAGCCTCTACTATGTCTAAATAGAGCACTTGGAACTACGGAGATGTTTAGCATCTTCCATATAACCCAAGACTAGCACTGCAAGGTTTTTTGAATAGTTTCCCTGAGACTATGAAGTTGCCACAGGCTCCAAATCACCACAGGGCTCAGAAGCACCTCAAGGCTCCTTTGCCCAAACACATCACCTCTCCAGGCCCATAATGGATGAATACTTCTTTCCCATACTCACAGATCACCTCCTCAGTGACTAGCACTGATATCATTCTAATTCTGGAAACAGAGAGGCAATCGAGCTCAGACCCTGCCTCCAGGGGCTCCCATACAGGTGAAGAAGATGGGTGTGTAAGAAATTTTTAATGTGTGACAGAAGCTAAAATAATAGCAAGTACAGAGTGCTAGGGCACTGGGGCACTAGTTCTGTCTCTCATGAGAGCAGGAGAATTGAGAGGGAGATGAAGAGGAGAGAGTAGAGATCCCTGTGCATGGCAGGGGGAAATGTTGGTGCTAGTGCAAAAACAAGCATGACCAGTTTGGGAAGAATAGCTCTGCATGGCTTCAGCAAAAGTGAATATGAGGAAGGGAGATAAAGAGGGAGAAACATGGGCTGTGAAGGGAGGAGAAGAGCATGGAAAGAAATGAGGCTGGGCCAGGTAAAGAGGGGTTTTATTTGTTTTGGAAAGGCTTTTTTTTTTTGCATGTTCTTTAAAAGTGAGAGTGGTAAAAAGATAGATTGCATTTTAGAAACATCCCTCCCATGTTAGAGTGGGAGGAAATTAGGATAAGGAAATATGAAGTTAAGGAAAAGGATTAGAAGACTATCTGTATCTTAGAGAAACATGATAAGAACCTACAAAAGGGGAACGCCAATAAGAATAGAAAGGGGATTGCTTTGATATTTGAGGTGACCAGTTTGAGGTAGAAGATATAAGAGAGGGTGAAATTGGCTGACTAGCAGTTTTACATGGATGGTGGCACCTTCACTAAATATAACTGTTAGAAGTAAAATTATAGTGAGTGGGGTAGAGGAGGTGAAGATACTGAGTTCATTATCTTTTCATGTTAAGTTTGAGGTGCCGGTGCAACCTCCAGCAGAGGTTTCCATTGAGTAGGGGGATGGGGATATGGACTGAGCCAACAGCTGGGGTCTAGAGTTGCAAATTTGGGAACCTTCCACACAGGTGGCCCTTGATGATATGAGAAATAATGAGATGAATCTGAAAAGTTGTCTAGTGAGAAAGATGGTACTTAAGAACAGAACTCTAAGGAAAGCTGACATTTAAAGGAAGAGTAGAGGAAAACCACCCACTGGGATAGCAACAAGGAGTTCAATCAGTAGCTTCCACAGGAGAATTTCAGAGGTTTATATGGGTGACAGCCAGATCAGAGTCTAGAGTCCTTTGCTGCTATAATTCTCTAACACTCTGACCTCTATAGTCCCTCCCCTCATGTGTAGTAGGGCAAGGACTGGGAAGAGAAGACCCAAACTACTTTTCATTATATCTTTAACCTTATTTTTATTGCCTTTTTTAAATTGAGGTATACTTAACATATAACATTATATTAGTTTCAGATGTATGACATAATGATTCAATATGTGAAATGATCACAATAAATCTAGTTTTAATATCTGTCACCATACATAGTTACAAAAATTTCTTGTGATGAGAACTTTTAAGATCTACAGTCTTAGCAGCTTTATTTTTTGTTGTTATTACTAGTATAATTATTATTAGTCTTTTTTTAAAGCATGTTTGTTGTGGTCTCTTTATCCCCCTCACTTGCTACCTTATAGCCTTCTTGTTATTTCTTCAAACTGCCAGGCCAAGCTTACTCTTGATGTGGAGCCTCTGCAGTTGGTGTTTCTTCTGTACAGAATACTCTATTCCAGTATTCATAAGGTTGGCTCCTTCTTGCCATTCTGGTTTTAACTAAGACATCATCTCAAACAATCCTTCCTTCCCATAACCTAAATAAGACTCATGCCTCATCACTATCATAGCATCCTGTTTTATTTTTTTTTATAACATATTATCCTTTGAAATTATTGTGTCCGTTAACTTTCTTGGGTTTTGTGTGCTCTCCCCCCACTAAAATGTAAACACCCTGTGAAGAGCAGCTATGCCTTTCTTGTTCATGACTCTGCCTTCAGTGCTGATACAGAGTAATGCTCAATTATTTTTTCATGTAAATTAATAAATGCTGAGGAGGCACATCCAAAACACTTGTTAAAGGGCAGGGGGAAGAGAACATCAAGAGAAATACCATCTTGAGAATGTAACTGCCAGCTAGAATCACCGCATGGATGGTTTGAGGAAGAAGTAGGGTTTGCAGAAGACAGTGAGCCAATTTGCAGGAGGTCATGAGGACTAAGAAAGAGCACATTCTCAGTAATTGTTGTGAAATTAACTCGACTCAAGTCAGAGTCCCTAGGGAGAGAACCACTGATTCAGGAAGCACATATCTGTCATGCATTTCGTCACCTACTTATACCATACCCGGTGTGGTAATTTGACCCTTTAATGTACATGTGTTTGCCTTGTGTGGTGTGGTGCAAAGTACACTGCCTGTGGGGTCAGAAGACCCAGGGCCTGGGTCATTAACTAGCTCTATGGCCTTAGGGAAGACCTATACGTGCCCAATCCCAGACTGACTAGTCTGTTGCCTGTCTTCCAAACTAACTAGAACACAAAACCATGCATCACTCTTTGGGCTATAGTTTTGAAATGCTACTGTTCTCATCTAGTAATATGACCTTGGCTGCTCTTAGATTTAGCTCCCACTCAGTTCTCCCCACAATGCCCCTTTATTATCTGTTTATAATCTTTTTTCCTTTTTAGGCCAGATCTTCTTTAAGGTCCTGTTCATGTCTATATCCCATCTTCCATCCCAATCCCTCACCCTTACCTACTCCCAACCCTACCCCACCAGAATTATGCATATGGTAAAAATAAAAAATATTTGTTAAAATGTTTGTCAAAATCTTCTGGAAAACAAAGTAGTAATATGTATCGAGTACTTAAAAAAGAAACATATTCATTGACCTAATTATTCTTTTAGAACCACAGTCTTAATAAGTAATTCCAAATACAAACAAGAATATATATGCAAATATGTTCAATCCAGTGTTGTATTGATAGCAAAACAAAACACAGCAACAAAAAACAATGGAACAGCATAAATAATCATCAAGATAACAAGGCTGAGTAATTCATGGACTATCCAATGATAGAAGCTTCACATATATGATACAATATATGATAAAAGAATATTAAACATCCTTGAAAAATGATGTTTTAATAGATAGTAAAGTAAAACAGACTATTTTAAAAAATCGATTATAAAAAAACCATGAATTATGATTCCAACTGTGCAATATTATAAGCACACACACACGCACACACATAAACACACACAAAGAAAAAAGACTATGGCAGTATAATGAAATGTTAACCATGGATACTCTTGGAGTGAAATTATGTATATTATTTTTCTTCTAAATCTTTTTCTGTAACTTCAGTTTTCTATAAGGTACATGTATTATTGCTTAATAATTAGATGAAGAAATCTTAGAACTTTGGTGACAAATTGAGATATTAAAAAATAACTTTTACTGAACTAATTTATTGAACTATAAAAGGGGACTAATTATACTCTTCTTCTCATAGTCTCAGAAATAAAGTGTAATGGAAACACTATTATACTTTGCATCCAATTGTTCATGTTGGTTTCCTCCATAAGTTAGTAAAATTTTAAAGAAAAATAACAATATCTATTTTTCTTTCAGATTAATGACTTCCTGGGCACACAGTAAGATGTGGCCTACAAATAGTTGTTAAGAAATTATCACTTCTGAAGATTAAACACTTTAAATTCTAAACTCTGAAATTCATAGTAATGCAAATCAGTGTCACAGTTTGTTTTCCCCAACATGCAAGCAACAGGAAGCAATAAGGACAGACATTACAAAGGAAGAAAAAAAGAGCTAGATTTATTCAGAGTATATTGAATATCAGATAATTTATATCTGTTTACTAAGAACTATTGTATAAGGCAGGGATTATTAGCCTTGCTTTACAATTTGAAGAGGTTGAAATTTAGAGAAGTAACTTTACTAAGATCACTAAAGTAGATTGTATTCATACTATTTGCTGCTGCCTCCAATGAGCCCCTCCCTATGTGAAGGTTATACAATCCTACCCCATTGACTCAGGCTTGGCCATGTGCCTTGTTTAGGCCAATGAGCAGAAATATCACATTGTCCACCACAGGCCCTCTTCTTTCCCTCTCCCATGAGGCCAACAATGTCCTCAACAACAAGATATGGGCTGTTTCTTCATTTAGGTTCTGAAATAAAGAAAACGTGGAGCAGAGGCCTATCCAACCCAATAAAACGTGTAATGTGAGTGAGCAATGAGACTGCTGTTGTAAGCTACTGAAAAGATTTGGTGACAGTGCATCTTAACCTAACCTACACTGATGAAAAGTCACTAATAACTGATGAAGACAAAATTCAAACTCAGGTCTGTTTAGCTCTAATGTCCATGCTCTTTCCACTACATGATATGATCTCTAAAGTTTTCAATTATTTTAATGAAATTTACTTTTTTCCTGAGGGGGTGGGGGGGATGTATAACAATAAGTTTTGTGGATCAGAGTTTTCCAAATGTAAAACTGAAATAAATAGTTCTTTACTTCCTTGTGACCTCTATATACTTCTATTATACTGCAAGTTATTTTAAAGCTTTAATTTAACACCCTAGAAAATTGCCACGCATACCTGAAGACTGACAGCTAGCTAAGATTTCACATGTTGGGTTAGCTTTATTACCTGAGTGTTTAGACAGAAAACCTACACCTGGGCCAATTCCCTGTGTTTTTGCTTTGGGAAGATTACCTCTTATTTGCCAGTTACCTCTTATTTGTGAACCATTCCTATGCAGGAGTAAAAAGACTTTTTTAAGACCTTTGCTTTTATCTTGGCAAGATACTATTAGGCTACTCTGTGAGTGAGAAACTCTCAGTCCTGGCATTCTAGGAGTCTGGAACTATCAGGAATCCTTTCCAAAAGGACTGGCTTTCTCTACTTGGGGATTCACTCTTACTGAGCATAGTCATTTGCTGCCATGGAGATTCAATCTCTTGGCAGCTACTGCTAGACTTGCTGTAAGATTTTACACAATTTCCTGGCAAGCTCACCTGTATTATTTGGAAGTCTGGAACCTGAAAGTTAGTTTCTAACTGCTGTTAGTTTCTAACTGCTGTTAGTTTCTAACAGGTTATAGCAATAAAATTGATGGTCAAACCTAGTCAAACTTATTAAGCTTTGACCTTGGGGCCCAAGGGCACACAACAAATACAAATATACACATACCATTACCTTTTGAATGTAACCCAAAGCCCTTGCATGCACCAATCCTGAGGATAGTTATTGTTACATTAATTTTATACCCAATGCCTCTGACTCATCTCTTACCTTTTCATACAGAATTTTAACCTCCTTTAAAATAACATTCTTGCCTCAAAGATGTATTAGGGAAGAATTCTCAGCAAAGATCACATATGCATTTTGGAACAAGCCTAATCCTGGACACAGTGTAACATTTCCCAGGGCTTGTATCAGTCAACCACCATGCCTATGAACATCTCCTGTGTTCACCATTATTTCTACTATTCTAGAGGACAGAGTCTTGCTAAAGGTACTGTCTATCTCCTCACATATCAAAATTATATGGCCCTCAAGGTACTGAAACAGAGCTATGTTCCCATCTTTTCTAAGCTAATGATCTGAATCGATATTCCACCATCAACTCTCTTTAGTTCTATCCTCCCACCCCTCCTACCAGTGACAGACAAGTTCCTCCCTCCCTCAACCAAAATACAAAAGCTATAATGTAAATTAAACTGTCTCTCCTTCACCTCTACCACCTCATCAGGCTGTCCTCACAAGGATCTAGCACAAATTTTTCTTCTGATTTCTTATTTCTTTACAATAACTTATGAGATTTTTTTAAAAAAATTATGCTTATAGTACTCCATTGAAGTATAATTTACATACAGTATAATCAAAAACCTTAGATATATGGCTTGATGACATTTTACATACATTATACTTCAATAAAGACTGGCCAAGATAGAGAATATTTTTACAACTCCAAAAAATGTCTTCAGTCCCTTCACAATCAATAATATTCCACCTCTACAAGTAACCACTATTCTGAATTCTATCACCAGGATGAGTTTGATCTATTCTAGAATTTTATGTAATTAGAATCATACATCTACTTTTTGTGTCAGAATTCTTTTGCTCAAATAATCTCTGAATTTATTTGTAGTTTATTCACTTTTATTGCTCATGCATATACTCTCTCTACATAAATATACTAAAAGTTTTTCAGTTTATATATAACTTGCAGCAACTCCTAAATACATCTCAAGTGTGTGTGTGTGTGTGGGGGGGGGTGTGTGCGTGTGTGTGTATGCATGCCATAGTTGGTTTACCCACTATTCTATTGATGGACATTTGGGTTGTTTCCTTCTAAGGGCTATTATGGTCAAAGCTGGTCTAGATATACTTAAAAAAATCTTTTTACGAATGTATATCTAAGAGTGGAATGGATTAGTCATAGGATAAGTATCTTTTTATTAGAAACTGCCATACGTTTTTACAAGAGGTATACCATTTTATCTTCCCCCCAGTAATAAATGAGATTTCCAGTTGTTCCACATACAGAAGGGTGTGTAGTGTATGGTATTTCATTTTCTTTCCTATAAGTTCCTGAAAGTCTGTGAGCCAATCTAATCTAGTCCCATGGCAAACATAACATAGTTCCGGTGTTCAAGTTAAACAATAAGAATTCTTATGGGCTTACAAGCTTCTAAATACTGGAAGATCAAGATAGATTTTCCTTTCAAGAAGTCAGGGGAAAAATGCATTAAAAGCCTGGAATCTTTCGTCCAAATAGAATTTCTCTATGTAGGCTGCTACTGTTCTGCGTGCTACAAGGAGAAGTTATTAATTTTGTCTCGATGTTTTTATTACTTAATTGCTTGTTTTCAAAATCCCTCACCCTTGAAGGGTACTTTGTGATTTTACACATTCATTGGCATTCTCATCACAGTCTTTGTAAGTTAGGGAAATAAAAGTGTTACCATCCTGCCCGGAACTCCATGGTTGGCAATGGATGTTGAGCAAAAGCAGCAGCCAAGATAATGTGGTTTCCCAGAGGAGGTGCCTAGTCATGAGCTCAACTAACTGAAACTGTTTCACTTAACTGAAACTGTTCCAGATCAGCACAAGAATCAGAAGCTAAAGAGATTTCACACCTGGAGATGTAGTCACTTGAACCCCAGCAGCCCCTCTATACACCTCAAGTACACAACAGTGTTGACTAATGAGCTACCATGGGCTGTTTATTTCTGGGCTAGTATTTCATAACTGACTCAACTGAGGCCCAAATCAATAGTTAAAAGGTGATGGAGTTAAAGGAGATAATTTCTTGAGAATTTCACAATTCTCAAGATACCACTCATTTTCCATTGTAAATCTTCATATGCCAGAGAAATAAGTCCTAGCTTTCCTTTAGCTCTGCTCTTTTTGCATTGAAGTTTAATTAATTCATAATTCAAAATTTTCCCTTAATTAACCCATTGTAACAGTAATACATTTTTAAATTATTTGGAAGAAGAAGATTGGGTACATGCAAGGTAACTATTAAATCATTTTAACTAATGAACTAAAATTAACCAATATTATCTCTAATTTTTATTTTCTCTAAATTGATTTATATATCTATGTCCTTGTGTGTGTGCATGCACATGTGCAAGCCTCATAATTAATTAAATCAGGAGCTCTAAAGTTGCCAATTCCACAAGCTAAATCCAAACATCTTCGTTCTGCACAAGTCTAAATGGACACAGGATATCCATTCATCTCTTTGCAATCTTAGACTCTTTAAAAAGAGCCTCTGATAAAAACTGGGAAATGGTCTGGGACTGGGTCCTATAATACCTTGCAGTCAGTCAACAGGCATTTGCCCAAGTTGCTGGTTGGTGACCTAAGAAGCAGCTGCAACTGCTAGGCTGCTGCTTTTTGTTCTTCTTCCTTAAGTTACTTACTTTCCAACTCTCCTGCTAGCTATCTGAAACTAAATATAAAACTTGTTAAATCTACTTGAGGGAATAGGCCATATGATTCCCTAAAAGAATGTTCATTTGACTTATAGGTTCATAGTCCACCCACTCAGAGTTTCATGACCTTCTCTGAACATCAGTTTCCTTCTCTGAAAAACAAAATTCATAACACTTTATCTTGTGATAGTTGTGAAAAGAGAATAGACTAGTGGATGTGACAGTCTGTATCAATTTTAAATGCACAGCAAAATTTTTGTTATTTTTTAAAAATCAAAAGCCGAAAGGAGTGCCTAGAGCAGGGTATCACTAAAAGTCTGCATCTGAATGTATAAGTATGATGTGTGGTATTTCTCTCAAAATGTTTTATATTTCATGTCATGGGGGAAAAATAGATAAATCATATCTAAAAAGAGAGTGTGTTGACAGAAGGTATGTTAAGATGATGTCTGACAGGTGGTCCTAATGCTAAGGATAGAAGTAGAGAAAAGGAAGGGCAACTAGAAAAAGTGAGAAAAGAAATGAGTTAGTACAGAGGTGATAACATAGACAAATGAAATATAATTGCAATCATAAAATTTAGCAATAAAGCTGTTAGAGTATATGATAACTTAGCTATGCTAAGATACATATTTAAAGTGACATTTAGAGACTGTATAAATCAAAGAACTATGTTCTTTTCAGGTATACCTGATGTTTGCAGAACTTGCCCCTATTTACCACTCAGCCCCTTATGTTATGGGATGACCTTGAACCTTTGTCCCAAGAACTGTTCCACTGATTGTGATTCAAACTGCTATGTGTGTTATAGTTGTTTATCATCCACGTCCAGACTGAGGCTTATCTGTGCTCCACATGCTATTTGTCCCAGTTCAGTTCACCTTACCAACATTCCAGGGGCCTCTTGCTTTCTTTATCCTCCAAATGCTCAGTGCAATTACACTTGAAGGAAACGTTGGTCCTGGTCTTCAGGACCTATTACTGCTAATCAGAGCTTGACTCATTCAAGTGAATTTGGAAATGACTCTGATTAAAGTTCTCTGACCTCTCTCTATGGTAGGACTTTGTCTATTGTGGATGTCTTTTCATTCACTCCTGATAAAGCTTGATTCACAAAAATGTTCACCTCCTAAATGGATCCACTCAAAAATGTCCCTTGGGTTTATGAAGATTCGCTAGAGGATTTCTTTAAATAGCTCTTTTACTACATTTGAATAAGAATTTGTTTACCAGTTTTCGGGAACACATCTATCAAAGGTAAACTGTAGTATTCCTGTATAAGAATAGCACAGGAAGAATGTCCTTAAAAGTTTAAAGGCCTGCCTAGACAGCATAAAAAAATAAAAATGAAAAACACTGAATATTAATCTTGCTCACAAATAAGAAAATGGCATCATTTTTTTTCAAAGTCTTGTTAAGGCTCTATCCAAATCTGAATTACCTATAACTAATGTCCTTTGCATTCTATTTGCTTGGGTTTGATGCCTAGAAGTGTCCAGAAACAATTTATTTTTTTATGATAAGCCCCCTTTTTTATATGCAAAAAAGAAAGAAAAAGCAGTGCCCAGAGAGAGTTATGAACATTTATTTTGAAAATAGGGTCAAAGTAGAACAGAAGTAAGCAGTCCTCAATTATCTGTTAGTAAGCAGCAAGATTAGTTTACTTAATCCAAAAACTTTTATTTTAAACAATATTTCAATTTTAATTACTTTAATTCATTCATGATAAATATTGCTTTTCATTTCTTAATACCTTTGCCTATTCACCTTCCTAAATCTCCCTCCAATTTCTATTTCCTAAAACTCTAGCAATAGTCTATAAATAAGGAGTTAGATCACCCCTCTTCAACTAATCCATCTAATTATTCAACTTACCCCCAAGCAATATGCTAACCAGAAAGACAGCATATTTCATTAGTGAGAATCTGTGGTTGGCAAAACTGGATCAGCTAGATTCTGCTCTGTCAAGGTCAGGTTTCTGAATTTCTGTCCTCCATGAAGCTGTGTAGTTTAGGGCAGTACATCAAACACTGGAAGCTTGGGTTAGTTTCTGGTTTCTTTCTCTGTACTTTCTCTTCCAGTAGTCTTTAAACATGTATTAGACTCCCCTACAGTCATTAAAAACTAATCTTCTCCTTTGATCCCCATTCTCTCTCTAGCCTAACATTCAAATTTTTTATCCCTTCTCCAAATTTCTCAAAAGCATAGCCTATACTCCCGGTTGCTTGTGTACTCAGTGAAATTTGACATCTGCTTCTTTACTTGACTGAAACTGTTCTTATTTGTGTCTCCTAAGGTCACAAGCAATTTCTAAGTTTTCCACATCCAAAGGATATTTTTCAATCTTTACCTGTAGAAAGCAACTTGGTTTTAATACTGTCGATCGCCTCCTACTTCTTAAAATTCTAACTCCCTTGGTCTTCATATCACCACACCTTCCTGACCTTCCTTATATTTCTGTGTCTTCCTTTTGCCTGTTTTCTATGCACAGTCATTGAATATCGCCCAGGCATAGAGCTTTCTCTCACGATTCTTCATCTATGTTCAGTACCCCTGTTGTTTCATCTGCACCTATAGTTCAAGAATCATGTTTGTTATTAACTTCCAAGTTCAAATCCTGGATTCAGATCTCCCACTGGAGACTGAGATTCATATGGTGAACTGTGAACTGGATAACTCTATCAGAATAAACAACAAAATTTCAAATTCAACATGTCTGAAGTGGAAATTATTTATTTCTCCCTTAAATTTGTGCCTATTTCTATATTCTCTGTTTGGTTTATGGTACTGCCATTCAAACAAATATTTAAACTAGAAACCTAAATGTTATTCTTGACACTCTCTCCATCCTTGTATTTAATCAATAAAATCAGAGGATCCTGGTTTTACCTCTAAATACTTCTAAAATCTATACTTTTTATTACCCCAACTATTACTGTTATAACTAAGGCCCTTGTCTCTCAGTATGCAGACCTCTTATTTATTTATTATCTTATTTACATTCTTTTCATCTTCTACTAGCCACTAGAGTTATATGTAAAATATTTATCTCTTTAATGGCTCTCTTTTTCCTCAGAATGAAATCCAAGCTCCTTTACATAGAACATGGCCCCTTGCCAACCTCTATGCCCTCATTTCTTGCCACTCAATCTCACACTTTTTTCACCACTCAATTTCACAGTTCATATTTCAGGAAGCTTGAGATGCCTGTAGATTCCCATAGAGCATTCAATTTCTAGCCTTTATACTTTGCTCAGGCTGTGTTCATTCCTATCTCATCTTATCTTCCCCCATCTCTGCCAACACCCCCTACCTGTCTAGCTTCTACTCATCCTTTGAGAATGAGATATATATATATAAGACCTCAAAAGGTTTTGTGTATCTTCCTCCTGCACACTCATCCTCAGTATTTAGCATAATGTTTGACAAGAGCTGGTTCTCATGAATATCTGTTGAATAAATGAGTGTGGACTAACAGGCTGCCTTCCTGCTGACTAGGCTTTCAGCATTGTATCAGTCTAAGAGGTGATGTCATTTCTTTCTACTGCAGAGGTGAGCAGGAGAGTATGACAAATGATTTTATCACCATTTCCTTTTAACAGTTCAGCCTTATTTATATATTTTTGAAAAGTTATGAACTTGTAGAATATCGAACATTTTCAAATCTAAATGTGGCCATCAAATTACATTTGAAAAGTAATCATTTTAAAATTGCTCCCTTTGTGGAAAATGCATGACATTTCCTCCAAGAGAGAATACAATCAAAGTTTGCCTATAGTTTCCATGTCCTTCCATTACAAATTTTTCACTGGAAATGCCAAAAAGGAAGACCAAGTTTCACCTGAGTCTCTGGTTTCTATCCAGCCCCTGGTACAGGGGTGGTAAATGACATGAAACTTGGTTAGAAATTAGATTACCAAAGAGAAGAGAAGGAAAATCTAAAAGCATGGGAAAATCTAAAAGCAATAATCAAGAGATAACATATTGCATTTTTACACTAGTTTAGCATTTTCAACACTAAAAAAAAAGAACAGTGCTTCCTGTAACTCACAAGTCAGCGCCTAGGCTTTGTCTCACAGGAAGCATCTGGGTGCTACAGGTCAGAGGAGAGGAAGGTTACAATGAGCAGGTTTTACAGGGAGTGATTAAGTGTGTGGAAACTGGAAGTTTCAGAGAATAGGATGTGAATGCTTTTTAAGACAAGAGCAAAGAAGCATAGACAATGAAAAAAACTATTTGAAGAGATCTAGAAAAACAAGAGGCTTCAAGAAATAAATATAAGTCAGATAATTAATGCCTACTGAATAAAAATGATAGAAAGGGAAAAATTGAGATAATGAGCTTTTAACTCAAAAAAAAAAAAAAAAAAGTGACAGAAGAAATGCATCAGCATCTGTGGATGATCAGATCTAACATCCTTTGGTTGGGAGATGAAGGTGAACAAGGAATTACTGGAAGGGGAAAATAGTTTATTTTATCAGAAAGTTTCCAACTTTATAGACAAGCAAGTATTTAATTATTTACCTACATAATGTTTTCTTTGTCAAATCTTATGTTGAACATCACTAATTTTTATTTAAGCTTTAAAAATAAAGAATTAAATAAATAGTCTTAAATATTTGATTCTAGATGAGATATAACTCATTAGATGGTTCTAACTATACTGGTTCATTTTCTAATTGCAATATTAGCATCTGGAGATTTATATTCCACTCCTATCCACCAATGAAGGTTCCTCCATTCCCAGTACCTTCATGAAACCCAGCCCCAAAATTCTCTAGGCTCCTGTATCCCTTCAACTACAAGAAGGACTCAGCCTTGCTCTTTATTTTTCATGCCCTTTCTCCAAAGGCATTTAATTTTCAGCTCAGTCATCAAGAACACCATAACAGTTTCTTAAATAACCATTTCTAAAGACTCAGGTTTCATAATGTAATAAAGTTCATACAAGTAGACAATTATACAAGTAGAGAGTTTAGTTTTCTCCATTTGGTTAAATGAAATAACAGAAAAATGAATGTACATACTATTTGAGATTAAATGCAAATGTGTTTGCTCTGGCCTCGAAGAATCAGTTACATGGTGCTTGGTTAATACTTTACAGTAACACAATGCATATGTACTAATACAAAAGCCATATCTGCAGAATATTTAGACAATATCTTTAAAGTTTACTATCACCAAGTTATTTTATATGCTGGAAGCCAAAGTCTTACATAAACCAATGCAAGATTTACTAATGTTTCAGGCCTAGCAGGAAGAAAAAAAAAAGTGTGATATTGAAAAGTCAAATTTATTACATGTGGAATTGTAAATTCATCTATTTGTTATGCAAAAACAGTGACTGCTTTCATTTCTAAACTACAAACACACCGGTAAATATTACATTTGTTGCTTAAAGCCATCTCTAACATAAAACCATTACTTCAGGCTGTTCTCCACAGCTATAGTAAAACAGTAGTAAAAGATAAAAGACATTGACACTTTATATTTTATTTGATTTAAGCATTTTATTTTGTTGTTTTGGGATGTTCCCAGGCAATAATTCCATTAATTTTCATGTCAGGAATTCTTACTTCTCTAGTGAGAAGGGATTCCACTAATATGTCTCCATAGCAGTTGAAATATAAATTAAGGTGTCAGGAAAACCAAAACGTTTTCTGGCATATAGAAAAGTAGGATCTAGAGAAATCTCCTAAGCAGAGGTGTAGAAAATTACAACCAAATCCCTTGTATTTTCTTTCTTCAAAACCCTTTCAGTAGGGACAGAATCTGGATTCTTGGTGTGGTATGATATGGTATGTGCATTGCTTATCCATTGCTGGTTACATATCACCCCCAAATTACCACACACACACACACACGGGCACACACACACACACACGAAGTATCTCACACAGTTCCTGGAAAGCCATGAGAATGGCTTAGCTGAGTGGTTCTGGCTGGGGCAGGGGGCAGAGGATAGGTCTCATGATTTCATAATCAAGCCAGTATTATCAACTTTCCCAGTTTGCTCATGATGAAAGAATTTGAATCGAGCCAGTATTATCAACTTTCCCAGTTTGCTCATGATGAAAGAATTTGCCAGGATATGGAATTTCAGCACTAAAACTGGGAAAGTCCCTAGAAACACTAGAGAGCTGATCTCCACTAAATAAAGTGTCATTTGGGACTGCAATCTAGGAAAACTTGACAGGCACTAGAGAATCCATTTCTAAGTTTATTCATGTTGCTATTGACAAGGGGCTCTGTGTCTTTGCAGTGTAAACCTCTCCATAGACAAGCTCATAACATGGCTTCCCTCAGAGAGAATGATGCCAGACTCCCCTTTCTGGCCTCATCTCCGAGTCATATAACCTCATTTCTGCCTTAGTCCATTCATTAGAAGCAAAACACTGAGCCCAGCTCACACTAGAGGGCAGAGGTGTATAGAGGGCATGCAGACCGGGAGACAAAGGAACATTTCAGCCTTCTTGGAGATTGGCTACCATGGTATGGTACGGTATTGGGTATGATATGGTATGGTATGGTATGGTATGGGGGGGGGGGGTATGGTATGGTATGGTATGGTACGGTACGGTATGGTATGGTATTGGGTATGGTATATTAGATTATAGTATGGTATAGTATTGGGTATGGTATGGTATAATATGGATGCTAAAGGAATGTGTTGAAAACATCACTGGTAGGTGTCAAGGTGATACACACATTCATTTTTTCATTCAATAAGCATTTGTTATAGACCAGATACCATATTAAGCAATCTTGTTGGAGCTTTTACTAGGAGAATAACTAGAGTAGAGTAGTCCCCAAGGCAATGGGCAATCTAACAAACTCTTCTGAGAATTTATATAGGAGAAATTGGGCTTAAAAGAACTTTAAGGTTAATATTGAAAGGGAAAGTAAGTATAAAAACAAAAAATAGAATAAAGAGACCACCACATTTTGAAATTTCTTTGAAAACTTTATAGGTCAAACTCTTTGTATAATGCAATGTAATGCATGGAATCTGGAGCCAGATTGCTTGGGTTCAAATCCCAGCTTTACTATCTTCTAACTGCATAACCCTAGTCACATTACAGCTATAAAATGGGGATAATAAGGCACCTACCTCATGGAGTTATTGCGAGGGTCAAAGAAGCTAATTGTGCAAAGTGTCCAGAATAGTACTTGGTACACAACATGTAACTATTATCTTTTGTTTCTAATCAATGTCCCTTACTTATTTACCTATATACCTTTTTAGTTCTCAATTTCTTTTGCAGATCATTGATCATTTCTTCACTAACTCATTTTTGGCTGCTTTTCCTCTTTCCACCCCTGTGTTTCTCAGGATCCTAGACTACAATCACTTTTTTTCTCTACATATTTTCCCCAAGAAATACAATCCTCACACATAGCTTCAACCACCACCTGCATGGCAAGGACTTCCAAAACCCACTTGCCTGTTCACATTTCTCTCCCACGGGCTCCAAATACTAGCTAGACTCATGAGCAGTAGGAACACAACAGATCTAAAACTGGGATTACCACCATGTCTGCCCACTGCTCTGTTTCCTACTCACTGTTTCCCTTTCTTGGTAAATGTTGCCGCTATCTCCCTAGTTGCCCAAGCCAGAGTTCCACTCAAGAATCATCCAGACTAGTTCTCCGAAGTCATACTCAACATTCAACCAGCCATTCTATTTCCCTGCTTAAAATCTTTTAATTTATCTCTATTTTACTGCTGCCTCTACATCTTCACCCCCAGACATAGTTCAAATCCCAGCTCTCTCTCTCTTTTTGGTTATATGATCCCTCTAAGCATCAGGATCTATTCTCTCCAAAAAACAAAATGAAACAAAACAAAACAAACTTTTCCTCACTATGCTAGAAACCTTAGAACCCCCTACTCAAGGCTCCCAGAGTACCCTCTATCAGGGCATTGATATCCTTATGACTGTCCCTACTGTGCTGTGAGATTTTTGAGGGTAGAGATGTGCCTCAGTGGTTTTATATACCCAATGAACTGTGGTGCCTGTCTCAGAGAGCACAAAAGATGTTTGTGGAATGAAGTGCTTTGTGATAGGGGAGCCCTGAGCTTTTCCAGTACCCAGTGTTAGAAACTGTCACTGCTCCCTTGTCAACTGCATCCCTGAACCCAAGTGCATGGATGTCCACCACACTGCCCACATTTGACCACCATGAATGACTTAACTGATCACCTGCTGGCCATTTTACATAAAACCACATTTACCAACCACAAGTATATATGCATTAAATGGAATACATTTTCCTCTTTTTTTTAATTTACTAATCAAATCCATGATAAAATCACTTTAAGTTGATAAGAATCATACCTATTATATAAAAGTTTTCTTCAAGGAGAATTAGAGAGTAAATAGTATTCATTACATTTTGTTTTTCTTTAAAAAACAATAATGTCTTATGTGACTTTTTTTTTTTATTTCGGGCCTGACAGCTGTGATAATGATTTGAAGCAAGTTTGAAAAAGAAATAATTATTTTTGTGGTTATAAGTCCTTGAAGTATACTTGAGTTTCATGCTGGGAAAAAAAGTTTGAGCTCTCAGGCCTCCTCAGGTCTCAGACTACAAATATAAATTCTGAGGCCTTTGCAGCACTCACAAAGCAGGTGATTCAGGTTCCAATATCATGAAGTGATAGAAATATCCTAGCTGTAGGTAAATACCACAAATATAATATTTTGCCTCCAGAATCCATAACTCTGCCAAGGCTCCCCAATCTCTGGATGCACCTCAACATTCTGAAATATTCTATGAGTCTGTCTGCTGAATTGGTTGATAACTAAGAAAATGTTCTTATTAAATTCAGGTTGTTTTATGTTTGTGATCTCAGAGCAATTGACATTTGACATCTTGTAGGAAACAGCTACGATATTTTATACAAAGGACAAGCTTCCATTTGTCACAGATTTGGTCATAATGGAGAGCTACAACACAATTTCATTTTCCACCTGCTTTGGATTTCTTCCCATAATCACTCAGACATGGTAAATGACATTATTAGTGACATGATAAATATTCTTAGAATGAACAAGCCTATCGGTGCTCATATTAACCTGGACAATTAGAGCCAGTGTGAAGTATAGTTAGGCCATGATCAGAAAAAACTGAAGTGAAACTAAAAATTTTTAATTCCTTATCCTAATAGAGCAAATATATGAAATATTTAACTTTGCAACATGAATATTTCTAAGATCTTTTTACAAATTTGTATTTCTTTTTTCCTGGACAAGATGTCTGTTATCACTTCTCATTATTTTGATAGTCCTTTATTTTCAAACTTTAAGCTTTATCCTTTGTCTTTTTTAAAAACTGAAAAGATAGTGGGATATCATTGATCAAATGAGCCATGGCAACCAGTAAAAATAATAACAATACAACTGATTTATGACATAACAGTCAAGTTCTGTAACCACATTAAAAATATATGAGAAGCAGCTCCCTCTATAACTTTGTTAAAACACATGTAAGCACAGGTTTTGTTCTTTATTCTTCCCTCTGTAACTCAATGCATAACACTAAGTCCTATCCACAGGGGTAACCAATTAATGATTATTATTAATGATAATAATCAGAATTAGCCAAACACTTTTTTTTATTTTAAGAAAAATTATTGTCTTTTTCCTTATCCTAAAATTATCTAAACTCAGTGTAGAAATGTCTTGAAAATGTAAACAAACACAAAGAAGGAAATGTAAAACACATATAATTTCACTTCCCGAGAAAATCAATGTTAGCATTTAGAGATGGTCTTTAATTCTACCTCTCTGAGTTTTAAAAATTAAAAACAAAATATCATGCTATATCTATACTTTTATAACCATCTAAAATACTTCATGTTGATATCTTTCCTAGCGATTATCAATATGATAAAGGAAGCAGTTATGAAAGAGCTATTGATATTTTCTGGTGCTTGTGTAAGTGCTCAAAAAAATGAATTAATGAATTAATGAACAAATAAATTCATAAATAAATTTATAAATAGTTATATCTGTGGAAAGTTGAATTGTTGCTTTAAAGAAGTGTTTAGCAGAAATGATAACAGTACTCAGTGGCATTTCTTTTTAGCTCATTGCTAAGCTTCACAGTAACCTGAGAAGGTAAGTTTTGTCATCTATCTCCATCATTTCAACAGTCCCCTAGAGAATGAAGAACTTGCCCAAGCTGTGAAGTCATGATTCAAACCCAGACCTGACTAAATCAAAAACCTATAGTGTTTTCCACCATAACACTGCCTTTCAAATACTGCTAATATATTAAAATGAAGCTTTGTTGAAATGACATCCCACCATACACAATAAGAAGAACCACATAAAGACAAGAGGCCTTTCAGAGCTGTGTGCTGCACATACAATTGCTGTCTCCCTGGTGTTATAGGGCAGCTGTTACCATCCATGTGCGTCGTGGCTCTTTCATACTGGTACTGTCAGGGTCATTGAAATCAGACACATTTGCTCAGAGAAAAATAAGAGCGGATTTCTTTTCCTTTTTCAGAAAGCTTTTTACTTTCATCCACTTAATTCCATGGCTAATTTGCCATTGAAATCTGAAGCAGAGTGCCTTTTACGGGGAATGCCCTAACTTTGAAAAAAAAATTTAAATTAGCCAGTAAGACCTTTTTATTGCCCCCTCCTTACCTTTCAAAAAAAGTGTGTGAGGATGTGTATGGTTGCGAGGGCAGGGAGGTGGGAAGTGGGGAGCAGCTGGATTCTTTCAGCAAAATTATTTTGTCTCTGAGAAAAACTACAATATATTCCATAAAAGCAAAGAAAAATGTGAAAATTTACCTAATAATATCTAAAAAATAATTCCTTTTTTTAAAAGCAGCATTTTGGACACATGCCACTATACATTTGTCAAAAACTATATAATATGCAACACCAAGAGTGAACCCTAATTTCAGCTATGGGCTGTAGGTTATAGAATGTAGATGTTGGTTCATCAATGATAACAATGTACCCTCTGGTGGGGGATGTGGATAGTGAGGGAGGCTGTGCATGTTTGGGAGCAGGAGGTGTATGGGAACTCTGTATTTCCCACTCAATTGCTCTAAAAAAATAGTCTATTAAGCAAAACACAAAAAATGTATTCTCTAGGCTTTTACAAAGAAGTAAAAAGTGTTTTTTTCCCCATTCCAGTGGAATACACACACACACACGCACACTGAATATACTAAAATATATATAGTGATACACACATATATTCATTCCACTGGAAAAGACAGAACTATAGATAGATGATAGACAGATGACAGATAAATGATAGACAGACAGTCATATATATCTCACTGGCCTTTCAGCTTACATATTTATATAAAAGGTGATCCCACAGCCAGAGATTTCTCACTTAGGTTCTGCCCTGTCCTGAATAACATCACAACCTCCTATTACCAGACTCAGCCCAATGCAGCATCAGCATCACCTGGAAAATGGAAAGAAATACAAATTCTCAGGCATTACCCAGAACCAACTAAATCAGAAACTCGGGCAATGGGGCCTGGCAACCTGCTTCTTAACTAGCCCTCCACGTGATTCCAATGAGCACCAAAGTTCAAAGACCACTGGTTTAGAATACAACACCACTGCATTCCCCAGCCAAATCATTCTTACTTTCAGAGTTGAGAGGAATCATAGCAATACAGCCCTTTCATTTCTCAAACATAGAACCCAGTGTCATAGATCACAAATTTAATACATATCAAATACTTAAAACAAATCCTGGCACATAAATGCCCAGTAAATATTAGCTTATTATTAGTACCATTGCCACCATTATAATTATCGAGCTTTTGAAATGGTTCATGAATATAATTCAAGAACTATTTTTGGACAACCAAACTTAAATTCTGTTAGCTGCTCTTAAACACTTTCTTTTTGGGAAGGATTTGCACTTGTTGCATTGATAGTAACCTCCTGACCCCAAGGAAGCCTCCACACAGATTCCTCACTGTCCAGGACAATAGGGCCACTGGTAATAGCCTCTCCTCCACAGGTGCTCAGAGCAATGAAGAACCAACCTCCCTGGACAAGAAATTGAGAGCAGGTGAATAACATTACAACTCTTAAACAGGCACTCAATTATTGGAAAAGGGCTAGATAGATACCAAACAACTAAAGGAAGTGTTGTAAAAACACATTATAGAAATGGATTGTATAGGGAAAAAAATTTAAGCCATGTAGCCTAGCCATGGAGACCCAAACAGGATATTTTCTACAGCTGAAAAAGTAAAAAAGAAATACAGGAGAGAGGATCATAGATGACTGGAGGAATGGCAGGAATAAGGATGATCCCATTACTTCAGAACTTTTAAAAAAAAGGGAGAAGTTCAATGATTTGTTTTAGTCTTTGCCAAAACAGCCTCATCAAATGGTCTCATCAAAGTGGTCCTAAATAAGGAGCCCCGTATTTTCATTTTGCACTGAGCCATACACATTATATAGTCAGTGTGGGCCCCATCAGTTGCCTGCATCTTTCTATCTGCTAGTCAGCATAATAGCCTCTAAACAAACAGGAAAGTGAGCTAAAACCATCAAAAAGTCCTTAAGCCACACAGCCTCTTAGCTTGATCACACACAACTTGAATTTGAACAATATCAGGCGTCTTAGAGCCATGCTCCTCCACGTGTAGCCCAGATAGTGCAAGCTCAACTGCAACTGCTACCAATGCAGAAATGGAATATAAGCTCTTAGAAATTTGTTTTTAACAATTTGACATTGCCACAATATCCAAACACATGAGTATTTTTCTAGTCATTGACTTCCATTGGAATTTATAAAAATATAAGTTTAAGACAGATGGTAGGAAGAAGAAATACATTGGTTCTTGTCACAGATATATTGAAAAGCACTGACCAAGAGTCAGAACCAAGACTAAGAAATAGGTCAAGAACACACAGAAAACATAAATCACAAATGAAATGTCAGATTAAGATGCTACCCCTTGGAATTTGGAGCTATGGGATGTGAGACATCCTAAAGAGATTAACAAAATAAAACACCAGAAACATTTTAGAAACTCTCTCTATTGTCTAACAGCTGTCATAGAAAACATATTTTATTCCTTAGCATGTCTTCTCAATGTTATTGAATTAAAAGTATACTTTTTGGACTCAACTGAAGTGTAACAATAGTTTTATATTTCTTACCATTTCTAGGTTGAGAATTAAATGTTAGCAAGTGATACACTTTAGGACCTGGCCTTTTCACACCTCAGGAGGGGCTAGCTACGCTCTAGGCATTATTTACCTCCTGATGTGCTGGTCCTGATCAAAGATTGCACATGAGAAAATACTACCACAATTTATCTTCTCTAGAATTCAACTTTATAGACTATTTGCTTCCTCTCTGGATGGAATATGACTCTTACTTAGCTTCCATTTCATGTAGATGGGGATCTCAGTGTTTGCCTATGGTCACACTGTGATGCTTACACTGTTTGCCTTCACTCTCTCTGCTGAGCTTTTTGAGTCATGCTCTTGTCTACCTAGTAGGGAAAAAGGGACAGAATACTGACTAGGGCTCATTGACTTGCTGTTACTGAACTGAGCTTTGGCAAGATGCCATTTGCTTACACCAAGGGTTGCTCTATGAAACAGTCCCACAAAACCCATTTTTGTTTGTAGTATATGGTAGTTTGTTGGGTTTGTTGTTCATAATGTTATACCCTCAGGAGAAATTCCTGTCTGTCCTTATTACAAGCAATAGTTAAGTTTTTCCTGTCCAATTAGTTTCTTTTTATGTCATGGACCCTGAAAGCTGTATAAGTGATCAAGCAGCTTTCTCTCTCTTCATGGCTGTTAGGGTGCCAATTAGTACCAGATTCACAGTTCTTTTGTACAAACTGTGTAGGTTTTTATGGAATGTGTTTTTATATTCAATTTGTTCTTAGCTCCATGGTATATCCTTCTCTAATTTGCTTTCTCTTTTCTCAGCTACATATAATTTATGTTATATTTCATTGTAAAATACCTCAGTTGCTATTGAAAGAAAATATCAAGAACAGAGAGAATGAAGAAATAAGACACAGATCAGGGGAAAAGGGAAAAGAAGAAGGAAAGAAAGAAGAAAGGAAGAGAGGAAGGAAAGAAGGAAATAAAAAAAAAGTATAAAACAAGGAAGGGGCCATATTCTTCTGATTCTAACCTGAAATGAAAGTCTCAAAAAATTCAAACTGTGAAAGTGTCATAGAAAAGGAATTAGCATATATATTATTATAGGCATGAATTTTATAAAAATCATTTCAAAGCTAAAATTTGAGAACTGCTCTCCAACTTCATTGTTAACTATTTATTGCCATTTAATTATGTCCAAGTTTAAAGTAACAAGATATGGAATAAAGCTTTTCTTATTGTTTCAAAAGTTTGACTTCAAATCTAAGAACCAAAATTGACTACAGTTCCCTTTCCCATTCTAAAAAGGTGTGTTAGACACATCCCCAGGACTTACTTAGAGTTGGACAAACTGGGTCCTTCAACTACCAAGTCCAATTAGCTAAGATCAGCCTGGAGGAGCTGAAGATCCAACTGAGGAGGAAAGAGTTTGCAACCCCAGAATATGCCTTCTTTATTATATCTTAAGCTGGATATTTTTAAATTAATTTTCAATTATAGTTGAAATACAATATTTTATTACTTTCAGATGCACAATGTAGTGATTAGACATTTACATATCTTATGAAGTGCTCACCCCAATAAGTCCAGTACCCATCTGACACCAGACATAGTTATTACAATGTTATTGGTTATATTCCGTATTTAAGCTGGTTATTTTTAAGAAATAACAGATTCAAGAAGCTTTGACTTTCTACCTAACTGCGTAAAAGAATTTAGATAGAAGACCTGCTCCAGGAAGGGAGCTATCATTCAAATAACTGTATTTTAATATGAGCTAGGTATAATAAGGAAGAACTAGACAAGACCATTTTGATCAAAGTCCTCTCCATTGTTAAAGATGGCCCAGCAAACATTATGTTTACTAAATATTTGCTTCTCCATCTCCCTGTGAATTGTCTTCCTCCCCTTTGAAGTACAAATCACTACTCGCTTTCTCTTTAGCTCAACATGGCATATAAGCCTCAATTGCTCAACTTATCCTCTGGTTACATACTCTTATGGAACTCCTGTATGTACATATGTAATTAAACTTGGTTATTTTCTCCTGTGGATCTGTTTTATGTAAATTTAACTCTTAGGTCAACTAAGAGGGAAAAGAAAAGCCAGCCATGAGGCTTACTGGCTGGACACTGTTCACTTTGAGACTGCTGCAGATGAAGAGATGCTGGAGCATCTGGCAGAGACCAGCAGGAGGTAAGAGTTCTTATCATATCAACCCCATCTCCCACCTTGCTAGGTGTGGAAATGAAAATGGTGAGGATGTTTTTTCTCTTTCTAAATTTAGCTTATCAGGAGAAAATATTTGTCGATGTATTCCTTGGGCAGAGTGGCCTTAATAAAAACTTGGTTTGAGTACCCCTATTTCTTCAATCCTTTTACTCCCAGAGGTGATTATTGTTTTCTTTTCTCTACTTTCTCTGAAACCTAGAAAGTGCATATGCATCTGTTTGGAAGTTGAGTAGGCTGTGAATCCAAGCTTGGGGAATCTAAAACCCTATTCTGTTCAAGGGTTTGGGGGTGGGGGGACACGTGATTCCCTGCGTTTTGGAAGAACTGTTTAAAAAAAAGACAAAATCCCTCATCTTTCTTAGGCTAGCTTGGAGAGTGTACTTTTTAGAACTCAAGTGTACTTTTTAGAACTCTCTTGAGGATACCTCTTGCTTCCTTGGTTAAGCCCCCCAAAAATCTTATTGATTCGAGGTGCTATACAGATAAATAGATGCTACCATCCATGGCTAGACAATGGATACTTTGAATTGAAAAAACTTCTAAATTAAAAAGCTTCTAAACTGTAAAAGTTTTAGAGTTCTCATCATAACAGCTGTTTTAGTGGTACCTATGGAAAGACTAAATTTTAAAAAGTAGATAGAAATATAACAACTAGCCTTAAGAATTCCCATAATAAGAATGATGATGATGATAATAATAATAATAATAATAATAAAGCAGTTCAGAAATTTATCAAATTTGCAGTCTTATCATTACCTCAAAATATAGAAAACTTTTCTTGAAGAGACATTAATAGAAATGAAGAGATGTTTTTTCTTACCTCCTCTTGTGATACTTCCTCTTCTATACACACACACACCATACTCCTTAAGCCAAGAGAAGGCCCTGAAAGAAGCTCTCATAGAGGCTGGAATTATCTGCTCTAAGTAATGTCTGGTACCTCAGCCTCCCACTGGATATTTGCTGAGCTGCAGAATCTTAGGTGATTGCCCCTCTAGGGAAGACTTGGAAAAGCTGATATACTGACAAGTGTCTCCAGGAGTTTGGGGCTATCCATGAAGATAGATGTGAAGGTCACCTCTCCTTAGAGATGTCTGAGAATGGAGGGCTGGCTAGAAGATACAATAACAGAGGATGAGGAAACAGAGCAGCAGTGGGGAAGGCCTGCACTTCCAGAGTTCTCCTTCAGGCCACGTGGAGTTTCCAGATGGTAGCCAAGCTCTAGCCATCTTGAAAATATCCCAGTGGAGAAAGCTACCCAATAGGTGAAGGAAACCCCAGGGGTGTGCCTCTGTAGCAGGAAAGGAGGAAAGTTCAGGGAGGTGAACTAGAGGAAACCTCATCTGTGTAAGAGAATTACAGTGTGGACATCCCCAAGGGGCTTCCCCAAAGAACCCACCAATGCACCTGGCAGAGATTGGGCCACGTGCCATAAAGAGGGCTGATAGCTGGATTTGTACACAATAGCCAGGTGGAGGGACTTTGCTTCTTTTCCTCAGATGCCTAGAAGAGCAGAAGCCATGCCTGGGTCAGGCCTCAGTTAGGGAGAAGACCTTTGAATTGAGTGCCAACTTAATCTTTTTAATTTTAATTAATCCATCTTTTTTAGCTGGAAAAAGAAAAGACTGTTCTAATACCTGATAATAACTATAAAAGCAATATGATCTCTGGTTCCTGGGAAGAGAAATCTAAAATACAGTTGAAGAAAAAATATTTTCCTGATTTATACCCTAACAGGGCCAGCCTACTTATTAAATCATTTACATAACTAAGTATTCTGATTTAAAAGGAAAGACAAAATAATTGAAACATTACACACACACAAAGACTGGGATTCCTAATAATATTAAGTACCAGCATTCTCCTCAGAACACTTATAAGATGTGTTAATTAAAATTATCGATAATATTTTATTTCACACCTTAATTTTTCTTTTGCAGATAGTTGATCTTCCCTATTCCTTCTCTTTTCCCAAATTTTCCTGCTTTTCATTTACTTCTTTCTAATTAGTTTAATTAAAGTACAAGAAAAAAAGAGAAAAATAATAAAGGCAGGAGTTTGTAAGTTTCAGAAAATTAGTATAGTTTCTAAAGCCATCAAGTATAATAGCTATAATAACTTGGTTATGGAGACATTTTCATATAACAGTGAATTCATTCTATTTTGTATGTGGCACCATATCCCATGTCTCACTTGGAGGACCTACTCCCTGAGAACAGAAGGTTTATATGCCATATTTGCACAGCGACTTAATCAGACTATATCACTTTCAACAATGCAGTTTCTTGAAATCAGCTCTCACCAAACTTCTTTCTGAACACGGCCTCATATTCTTGCTGCAATCAGCAGTGCCAAATGTTTTACCATTTGAATATAAAATTCTCCACTAAAAAACCCTAAATCATTTGCAAATTGCTTTCATAACTATACCCTAAATTGAGCCTTCAAATTTCTTTCTCTCCATAAAATTGAGTTTTCAAAATGAGTATAGTTTATTTTCTTTCCTAATGTCTACTTTCAAAAATCTCTGCATACAGCTATTTTAGCTCAATTGAAACAGGTGGCTGGAGTCAGAAAAATTGAGACCTAAGTCTCTAGCCCATTGAATGTGCTTCCTCCCTGACAGTAGCTACCCTTCTGAGGGCATTTAAACCATGACTTCTCTCTACTAACAATAATGTAATTAATTGGTGACTGTTTTTAGATAAATGTATGTAAAATCAAGTATATACTATTAAATTAGGCAAAAATTGGTCTGTACAGTATACCAATTTATATAGACTGTATGTGAACTTAATTGGTGAAGACCTCAAACCTACAAATTATTCCAGAAATATCTAAATAAATGAATAAATAGATACTTTTATATGTATTTTCTGATGTTCTTCTAGTTAAACTTGCTACATGACAAATTATCATAAAACTTGGTGCCTTAAAACAACTGTTTTACTTGGAGCAGTATTTTGTAGATCAAGATTGTAGAAAAAGCTTGGCAGAGCAGTTCTCAAATGAGGTCTATCAGGAGGTCACTGCAAGATATGAGCTGGAACTGGAGTCAGCGGAAGGATCTACTGGGATGGCCATTGAAGGTGTCTTCCTCATAGGGCTGGCAGTTAATACCGGCTGTCACTGGGCATTCAGCTGGGGCGGACCAGAGCTCCAACATATGGCATCTCCAGCATTGTGGTCTCAGGACTGGACTTCATGGTGGCTACTGCTGCTGGAGTTAGCATCCATGTAAAAATTGTAGGAAGTTGGCATGCCTTTTTTTGAACCAGCTTCAGAAGTCACCCCATGTTGCTTCCATTGCATTCTGTTGCTTACAAGCTAGTTACTGCCATTAGCCCAGATTCCATAGGGGAGGACACAGACCCCACCTCTCTATGGGAGGAAGGTCAAAGAATTTAAGGACATGTTTTAAAACTGCCACATTTTAGTTCATGTACTATAATGAAACAATTTTTCTCCCTCCCCCACCTTCTAAAACACACACAAAAGAAAACTTCTGGAATTACATTACCCTTTAAAAATCCTGGCTGAAATGTAAAGCATTTGAAAGTACAAGATTTAATCCTTTAGTTTAAAACAAACACTTGGTTCTTAGGGGGGAAAAGAAGTTCAAGGATATTCGGCTGTTTTCACTTAGATGGTATGGATGGAATTTAAACATTTTTATTGAGTTTAACATTGTTTCACTGATACTGAGAAGTCTCCATGAACAATTTAACTAGTGAATTTGGTTCTAAGCCATGCTTTTATTAGCATTTTGACACCACCCATTCAAACAAATTTTCCAAAAAAGACTTCATTTTATTAGCTACAAAATAATGACTCTCAAGGCTCCTGACAATGCAAATGTCATTTTAAAACATCTCTATTCCTTTAGCAATGCAAAAAGTACATAAGTGTCATTAAAAATTCCTTACTATTAAATAATAAGAGAACAAATGACCCAATTTAAAAAAAAAAAAGTTGAACAGACACTCCAGCAAAGAATGTATATGGTTAGCAAATAAACACATGAAAATATGCATTATTATTAGGCAAGCACAAATTAAAACAACAATGGGACATCACTGTGAATCAATTAGACATGACTAAAAATTAAAAAGAGTGAGCACATGAAGTGTTGGCAAATATGGTGAAGGTACTTGAACTCATATATTGCTGAGGAAAATGTGAAATGGTACAGCCACTTAGGAAAACAGTTTATCAGGTTCTTAAAAAACATATACACACTTATCATATGACTACTCTGAGATATGTATGCAAAAAAAAAAAAAAAGAAAGAAAAATTAAAGCATATGCCTATATGAAGTCTTATAAATGAATTTTATAAGAGTTTTATTTGTAATAGCCACAACTCAAATATCTATCAACAATGAATTGATAAGCAAATTATGGTTTTTTCACACAATGGAATACTACTTAGCAATAAAAAATTTTAAAAAATGAGCCATTGATACATGCAAACTCCTTCTGGTAAAAGAAGTCAGACCAAAATACAAACTGTACAATTCTACTTACATACAATTGTAGAAAATGAAAATTAATCTATAGTGACAGAAAGCAGATTGGTGGTTGCCTGGGGATGGCAGGGAGGGGCAAGAGGAAGAGTTCACAAAGAGGCATGAAGAAACATATGGATATGTTTATTATCATGATTGTGGAGATGATTTCATAGGTATATGCATATGTCAAAAGTTGTGTGTGAATTAATCAATAAAGCTGTTTTAAAAGAGAAAGATATACGAGTACAAAACTAAAGGCCCATATCTCTCATGAACATGGATTAAACAACAATAACAATAAACCTGACCCCTGGGTTCCTTACTCAGAAATTTGGAGGTAATTAGTAAGTGGTATGACCTAGATATTAAGATTTTTTTGAATT
>KE769539.1:0-12796 GCA_000465285.1 Eidolon helvum
CTACGGCATTGGCCTTCACCCAGGGCCCTGCCATATACGTGTTTATGTGCAGACACAAGGATTGACAGAGATAATCTTTACCTTGCTAATAAAGTCAGTGGACTCTCTATGTGCATGCACTTCAAGAGATACAGTGTTATTCCTCTTTTGAACTATTGGATGTGTTTCCCCTGGGATGCGAGTGAGACTTTTTGTCTTTCACTGGGACAATAAAAAGGATTGATACCACATAGACAGGAAATGGTGGTTCAGTAGTTGAATCACAGCTCAGCGACTTGCGCCTCTCCTCATAAACATGATTTTCCAGAGATGTCGTGACACAGGACAAAGGAGGACTGAGGTTCCTAGGTATCTGGCTTATATTATGTTGGGAATTCAAATCTTAGATGGTGGTTTGGATAAGATACCTCAAAAATACCTTCCCTGCCTGCAGTGTTATCAACTATTTGCTAGCCAGTCAAACTCGAATCAGTTTGGTGACTGTTTCCCACCACTAAAGCGAGCCTGGCTGGCACCTGAAACTCTCTGTGTGAGAAAGATCTGATGATTTCAGCTTCGGATTTGTTCCAGACAGTGAGTTCATAAAATGTTTGATACACTGAGTTCAAAATCAGAAAAACAGGCTGCCTCACTCAGCTCAGCCAACGTTTGGTTGTTGAATCCGAAGAATTTAAAGAGACCAGTGATAGCATTGCCTTTTGAAGCCCAAGAATGTCAGAGGCAGGGAGCAGTGAAGTCTTTGGGATGTGGGAGGTGATGGATCGTTTTACTATTAAATGTTATTCTTTAACTGCACGCTTTCTTGATATCAGAAAAATAAAAATTTATTTTCTCACAAGAATATACACAAAGAAGATGCACGAAATGCGTACGAAGGTTTAGAGCAGCTTTATTCATAATGGCCTCTAACTGAAGGCAACCCGAAGTGTCCTTCAGTGAATGAATGATTGAATAGACTGAGGTGTATCCATAGCTTGGAATACTGCTCAAGAGGAATAATTGAACCCACAGCGCATGTGACAGCTTGGACGAGTCTCTGGAAGTTACACTGAATGAAAAAACATACGTGCTGTATGTTTCCATTTGTACAGAATTCTTAAATGGATAAAATTGCAGTTGCCTCATTTTTTGAAATTTTAGTTACCTAAGTGTTATGTATCTTTAAAATAATATGCCCTTGTTTATTTACATTGTAGTGCATGTTCATTGCAGTGTTAAGAAAAAACATAATTCATATCTGACACTGTATGGTGTTCTTGAGATCTACATACAAGCACACTATCAATGAGCCCCTTAAGTGTTAAATGATTGGATAATTAACATTTTATTTTACTTCAGTCAAGTTTTTTCGATGATGGACAAATTTGTGGTATTCATATTTGATTAAATTTGTCAATAATGTATTTTATTTTTACTGTAACATTTTTTCCATTTCACATATCTTCCCACTGCCCGCCCCTCGTGCTCTATATCTCTTGGTCCCTTGCTGTTTTATTTTGTTTTAAAAACAAATTTAAAATATTACTTTCCAATTGCCCGAGGGAGGCAAAAAAACTGTGGCGATAGAAACCCGATCGGTGGTGCCAGGGACTGAAGGTGGGAGGAGGTTTGGCATGAGGGAAACTTGTGATGGAGTAGTTCTGTGTCTCCTGTCTACACAGATGATGAACTTGAGAGAGCCACACGTGCGCACGCGCACACGCACACATGAGTAAGTACATGCATGCAATGCCAATCAAATCTGACTACACTTTATAGATTATTTTGATGTCAATTTCCTGGTTTTGACACTGTACTCTAGTTGTACAGGATATTGTCGTTATTGGAGGCTGAGGGACAGGGTATCTCTCTATACATTCTTTTGTGTGTGCAACTTCCTTCGATTCTATGACTATTTCACAATAACAAGTTATAAGAAATCATCTTTCTTCTTAAAATTTCAATGGCATTTGAGGAAGTGGAACCTTACTGGATGTCATTTTTTCCTTTGCTTTTTCTTTGCTTTAGGCTATTTTTAAAAGTTTTTGATGAGTTAAGAGGATTTAGATTATGACTGGTGTTATTGTTAGATTTTTCTGCATGTACAATGTGGGAGTTAATTGTTGATCTATTTATACCCCAAGTAGAACAAGCACAAAATCTCAGGGATTGTAGAAATAAACATTACAGTCAGGCTTGCTAACCTTAGCAGCTGGGATGGTGAAGGTTGCTGTGTATCAGAGGCACCATGCTGTACTTTTCTGTACTGCTGGCTCTCACCACATTGCTGCCGCGTTTTCTTTAGCATTTGCCCCACATTGGCTCGAGTTGCTGTTTATTCCAATGGCATGTGCCTTCCTCTAACTGGGCTGTGAGATCCCATGGTCAAGGACCATGCCAGTGTATAATAGGTACCCTGTAAATAATAAAAGTGGAGGTAATGTTTGCCAGGCTTCCTAAGTTGTGTCGAATCCTGTTTCAATTAAAATATTTTCTCGTACAAGTGACAACAAAACCAATCCAAACTGAATCAAACAGAAAGGAAAATGCATCAATTCGTGTAACTGAGAAATCTAGGAGTACGTTTGGCTTCAGAACATGTTTCTCTCCATCATCAGCTTTGCTTTCTCCATATTGTCTCCATTGCCAATAAAGTTCTGAACTTGGGGTCACAGAGAGGCTACAGCTGCCTTGATTCCACTCCATCCAGAGGTCCAGCTGAGCAGTCTTTCTGGATAGTTTCCATGGAAATTCATGTATTCACTCCTTTTCTGGCTATACTAGATCACATTTCTATCCCTGAGCCAACCGCTGGCCCAAGGCCACCCAGCTTTGCCCTTGTATCCCACAAAAACTTTGCCAACTAAGACAAGTTGGGGAAAGTAGTTCCACCAAAGCAGGAAGCAACTCCTAAGTTGGGCAGAGACTCAACAATTATCCCTTATAAAAATTTAGAGACTCCTACTTCCCTTTTGTGAAGAGCTCATATTATGGAAGGGGAATCTTTATGAAGCTTTGGAGTGGTTATTGGAGATCTGATTATTAGTGGTTTGCTTCCTGCATCAACAGAACACAAATGTAAATAAGAGATTTATTATTTAATGTGCTATTAAATGTTAAGATAGCCTGTTTGTCCTATGACTGACTTGTTTCAGTGTTAATAAATAAGTTTACAGTGCTTTTTTTTTTTTCTTTTTTCTAGTTCAAATGACATCGGTAGAATTTATCATCTGTGCAGCAGTGTTGAAGAGCTAATTGGTTTTAGTTTATATTCAACAAAGACTTCATTATCTTCATTCCCCTCAAGAGAAATCCTTAATTCAGACTCATAATTTCCATGCCGTAATGCATGGCTGATTCAAACATCTAAAGTGTGTAATTATGAGTGATAATGGCGCCCCTCTGCAGTCCTGTTTTCACCTTGTTTCTGTTAATGACCTTGGGAAATTCGGTGGTGTCGCTCATGCTGTCAGGAACTCTCAGGTGTGGCAGCTTGTCACTCTGTGCTTCCTGGGTGAGCCACATCCTGGCTGTGGTTCCTTTCGCTGCCAGAATCGTGTAAGAGACTCCTACCTGAGATGGTCTTTAGTGCCCAGTATTGTGGCCTTCATATTAAAGTACACAGTGAAAAAGGTGGGATGAATATGGAACAATTAGAGACTAGTTACTGGAGATTCTTTTCATGTTTAGACTCCAGGTTGAAACTCCTTGATATACTAGTTAGAAATACAGAGACAGATATTTTAACCCCAAACGACTAGTTTTCCTAAAATGCTCATGTAATCATATTAGTTCCAAGGTAAAAACAAAAAGCCAAAGCTTACCTTTGTCAAAAGAATACAAATTAGATAGATCTGAAATGTAAGACTTTACAAAACCTACTTCATTTTAAATACCATTGTTAAATATTAGTATTTTATTGTGAGTCTACTTGAATGCTTTTGCAAACCTGATAAGGGTATTCATTACAAATAAAAGAGTTTGGAATATTATAAAATGATTTTTCTATTTTGGTGTTTAGGACTTGCATTTGCTTATTGGTTTGTTTGATGTTTTGAAAAGTAATCAACATACATTATATATACCACGAAATATCATATTTTGAAAATATTTAGATTACTGAGAAAAGTTACACAAAGTAAAGTAAAATAAAATAAGTCTAAAGGAAAAAAATAGTTACACAAAAATAGGGATTATTGCATTTGCTTGGTGGATTGGGTGAGGATTCTGGAGAACTTAACCTTAAACTTTAAAACAAAAAATCATTTCTTATGAAACTATTATTTACCCAGTATTATGCTAGTCGCCATAATGGAAAGAAGCAAATTTGAATATTTGAGGAACTTAAAATCTGGAAAGATCTGGAACTGTTTGTTGGTTGTGGCGTGGTCCAGTAGTGATCCAAAACTTGAGGAAAGGGGTGAATCACTGTGACTATATCCTGTGAGTCATTCTGTCCAAAGAGTTGAATTGGGCTGGATGCCCTAAGAGGAGATGGATGAGGAAGCAAGGGATGGCCAGTTGTATCCCATCCTGGCCAAAAAACAGAGAAGGAACTAAACAAAGAATAGCTTACCGGAAACCTTGAGGATTAAAGAATATTAGGGAGGTGGGTATCTGGAGAGAAATAAAGGCGAGAATTGGGAGATCAAGGTTTTCAGGAAGTTATGTAGTAAATATAAGAGGCATCTAAGTGTTATTTTAATGTTACCATGTTATTTTGTAATTTTGAATACTTTTATTTGTATCTACTCAAATATTAATGCCTTCTCATTTACACATACTATGCAGATGAAAAAGAAGATAAAAATAACATAAAATCACTTAACCACTCAAGAGCAAAACTTTGTAATTAATTCAGCAAAATCTATTAAAAATTTTTAAAAATTCATATGATTTTAAAGTTTGGACATTCCATTACATACAGCACCTAAATTAGAACCCAAATGTTTCCCTAGCGATTTAATCATTTCATTTCAGTGTCTCAGCCCCTGAATGATTTATTCTTCGCCCACAGAATCGCTTATATTTTAATGCTAGTATTGGGAGAAAAAGTGGAAATCAGCCATTTAAAGATGTATTCTCAAGATTAGAAAGAAAACAATTATGGTGAAAAAGAAAAAAAGACCAACACTTGGCCATTAAAAGTTTATAGTAACAGGTCTTTTCTTTTTTATAACACTTTATATTAAATATTAGACACTCAAGAAAAAATTAAGAAATATAGAGGAGCTAGTAACAAAAAAAAAAAACAGTTTCCCTCCTCATTTTTCCCTGCCTGACTCCACTAACCAGTGGCAACTCATTTTAGCCACTCCTGTTTTAGTTTTGGGGGGAGGTTACCTACTCTACACTCATTGTGTTTATGCTATAAATTCTTGGTCTTCCAACTCCTTGAAATGAAAGAAGAGTCTTCACCACCCATCACTCCACCTTTCTCTCAAGTTCTGATAGTTTTATTATTTGCAGGCTTTCTATTAGTTACCTGTTAATTAAAAACAAACAAACAAACAAAAAACCCTGGACATCTTGTTCTACTGACACCTGACACTGTCACAGGGAAGCTGAAAATATCAGAAACCCATCCTTCCTTCCAAATTTGCTCTCACTTCTGTCTCCTAAATTCTGCCAGCTGACAGAATTCATCTCATTAACTAGACGGTGGACCTTGTCTACAATCCCTTATGTTGTTTATCTCTTCTCTCATTTCCCCCCACGCTCTTTGCCATTTTGTTTCTGTACTAGAAGGTGCCATAAATGTTATGGTAATAAACCAGACTTATACAGAGCTTGAGATGTATACATAGGGGAACATGCCAATCTTTGCAACAATGATATGAGATTAGTATTTTAAATCACTATATTGTTTTTGTAAATACCTAGTAAGTGGTGGAGCTTAGATTAAAAACACAGTCTTGTTACAGAGTTCATGTTCTTAAATTTTATATATATTACATTAAATATAGTAAATTATGTTAAATAGGTAAATTAACTATAGTAAAACACATATATGTTATATATATTTAATTTCACTATCTGGTAACTAGAGTTTGTTTTTATAATTTTCTAATTAATTTATTCTATTCCTTGATTCACCTATTTCCCTTAGGTGCAGTCATTTATTTATTTATCTTGGGCTTTTTTTCTCATGCCTCTGGTTTTCATCTTATGTCTGTTGTTGATCATCATTTATCCTGTATTTAGGAACGATGACCTGGTTGAATGTCTGTGGCCAGTCTGGGCCACCTTTGCTTTTGTGTAGCCAGGTCTGTGTGCCATAGGCTGATTTTGAACTCTGCAAATACGGGTAGGGCTTCCTGACAACCAGAATTTGCTCAGTGTGAGTGAGAAGGTTGTTGGACATTAACCTGAGGACCCTGTTCTGGGACCCAAACCTACAATGACAGCCTTTGTTTCCTGCCTGTGTGTGAAGTGAAGGTGGGTCAACAGGCAAAGCTGTTCAGTAGACAGACATCAGTGAATGATCTGCAAGGTGGTCAGGCCCAGTGTTTGCTCCTTTTAACTTCTGTTAAGTTTTATCTCTTTGTCCGGGGAAGAGCAGCAGCCCTATCCCGCATTTTGTGGGCTCATCCAGCATTTAGTCTCCTCTCTTTTTAAAACCATTAACCACTTCAACATAATTCAGATTTCTAAGCTTCGATGAGCCTTTGTCGATCGATGCTCCTGTCCCTTTCTTTTCTTCATTTTATATTTCTTCTGAGAGGTGAGGGATTGAGTACTTTGCTTTCTGTCTTCTACATTACAGGAAGGCAAAGTGGGTTGGTGTGGTTGCTAAGTGAGCCAGCCTGTAGTATTTGCCACTTAATGATCGTAGGTAACACTTTAGGCAATTTGGCTGTCACCTTTGTCTGAGATCTGCCGCACAGTTGTCTTGTCTTTTTTGATGTCTTCCCACATCCTAGTTTTTCTTTTACTGAGTTTGTCAGTGATTCCCCATATATTGTGGTTTGGAGTTACAGATCCAGTATCACTTTCAATGCAGCATGTATTTCTGATTTTCATTCTCTGTCTCTCTTCAATCTCTTTGTCTCTGTCTCTGCTGAAGAGGAGGCATTGGTGATTGGTTTCTTACCTCTTCCATTTTAGAACTGGAATGTTAATCTTATTTTAGAGGTGTCTCTGATAAGAATAAACCCATACACATATTTTTCAATCTGCCATCTAGAAATGGTATTTCCTTTTAAATAAAATTGAAATTCCATTTTAAAATGTTTCCTCACTCATAAAGGCCTTCTAATCAGGAAGCAGGCAGTATTATATTGGGACACTTCTCTGATAATCTTCTTTCTCTGAAAAAAAAAATCCTCAGAGATTATTAACAACTTTCAAGTGCTGGTCAACTTTGCTAAAGACATGTTAACTGTGTTTTCCTTTTCAGGTTTGGGAGAAAAACAACATTGAGATTTTAGATGCTTTAAAAACCTTAGCTTCCTATGAAGTATCCCTCTTTCAATGACATAGGCTGCTTTGCTGAATCCCTATACTACAGCTGTCTGTTATCAGTGAAAACTGTAGATTCCTAAGATTGCTGTAAACTGGAGGTTGATGGCCAGGATGTAAGTTGAAATTGTGTTCTCTAAAATAACTATCTATAACCTACTCTACGATTTAATTTGTTCAATTCTTCATTCAGTCGAGGTGCAGTGAACTAGCAAGAATTGGCCCACGTTCATAGTCACTAATCTTATATGTTGACTAGGTATCTTGCATGCTTTTATCATTTGATTCTCATCATAACTCTGAGAGATATGTACAGATATTACTGTGTTCATCTTGTAGTTCAGAAAAATGAGACTTAATAAGGTTAAATAATTCACCCTATATCAGATAGCCGGAACCGTATCCAGGATTTGAATCCAAGCCATTGGCAACTTTGTAGTTTTCATTTTTATTATAATTCACAAATTATTTTCTATTTGGTTCATAATTAGTATTAACAATTGGCCTGAAACTATGGTATGCAGATCTTAGAAAGCTTTGTTTGATTCTCCATTATTATATTAATAAGAAAGAGGCTATTGAATCATTTTAGATAGACCTACATGTAGAATCTATATTAATCTCTATTTGCAGAAACAATGGTAACAACACTAAAACATGTTTAGAAAGAGATTTGCTTATGAATTCATTCAGTCAGACAACTCATATTATTTGAGCACCTATCTTGTTCCAAATATTGCATCAGAAAACTGCATGTATAATAGTGAGAGATATAAGGTATGTTAAATTATGGAACTTATATTTCTGGAGGAAATGGCATTAAATAAATGTACAATTATTTATATGAGTATGTATACATATAAATGTTATGCAGGATATGTATGGGGGCTGTTATACTCAAGAGATGCTCCAAGGGATATGGGGGAACATTGGGAAGAAGGTAGGGCTACCTACTTAGATACTGTAGTTGGGGCCACCATTCTTATGCTAAGAAAAGGGCCAACATGACAAAGTGGAAAGGACGCTGTTCTGGATAGTTTACTTTTATCCAGTCATCCATTCATGAACACTTAGATTATTTCCATATCTTGGCGATGTGAATGATGCTTCAATGAACATGGAGGTGCAAGTATCTTTGAGATAGTGATTTCATTTCTCTTGGGTATATACCCATAAGTGGTATTGCTGGACCATATGGAAGTTCTATTTTTAATTTCTTGAGGAAACTCCATATTGTTTTTCATGGTGGCTGTACCAGTTTCAATTCCCACCAATCATTTACCAGGGTTCCCTTTTCTCCATGTTCTCATGAACATTAGTTATCTTTTGACTTTTTTATGATGTAGCCAATCTAACAGATGCGAGGTGATATTTCCTTGGTTTTGATTTTCATTTCCCTGATGATTAGTGATGTTGAGCACATTTTCATGTACTTCTTGGCCATGTTTATGTCTTTAGAAAAATGTCTTCCCAAGTACTTTGCTCATTTTTAAACAGATTGACTTTTTGCTATTGAATTGTATGAGTTTCTTATATAGTTTTTATATTAACCCCATATCATATAAATGGTTTGCAAATATTTTCTCCCATTCCATAGGTTGCCTTTTTATTTTGCTAATTGTTTCTTTTGCTGTGCAGAAGCTTTTTAGTTTGCTATAATCCTACTTGTTTATTTTCACTTTATTTTTGTTTTGTAATGGTGTCTTAAAGATGCTCTACAAGACCAAAAAAGTAGCACGTCCTAAAGCTTTGGCCAACTTGGGAATACAGTCTCACGTATTGACTCTTCCTCCTTTCTAAATTCACTCCCTTGTCTCCCCATTCTTGTCTTCCTGGGATTGCACTCCCAGATAAAATGTTTACCCCCAATATTTTGCCTTAAGCATTCTAGGAACCCAGTCTAAAACAATTTCTTAAATGTCTAATTCCGCAATATGTGCAATAATTCCAAAAAAAATAATACCAAAGTCATTTCCAAAAAACTGTTGAAAGATCTTTTTTGCAGTTCTTTCTACCCCAAGATATGTCCTACAAGGAATGAGTAGTCAAAATATGTGTTTCAGAGTCACTTAACAAATTCTTTTCTGTGCGATCATGCTTCAATTTGATACTCAGTTAGATTCATTTGTTTGTTTTACATTTTTAATTAAAAAATTTATAAAACATCTTTTTATTGTTACTAAGTCAAACTATAAAGCAGGAGGTATATAGAGGTCAAATTTCCATTCTTATCCTCTCCTTTTCTTCCTCTCTTTTAAAGTGACTTTTTGTTTCTTTTGGTTTGGTTTAACCCTTTCGTATTTTCCAGACTTCTGCTATTGAAAATATTCTCTCAATGGACATAGGCTAAGATTTTTTAATACATCAATTTGTTGGCAAAATAAAATGGTGATGATCAAATATAGTGGCTGCCTGAATTTTTTACAGATCCATTTAGTCACATGTTATGGTTTATGGAGGACAAATATGCAGACAAATGGATACATTAAACATACATATTGCTGGGTGAAAAATCAGTTTGCAGAAACATTTACAGGAAGGAGGAATTATTATAATCCTCAATGCAATACTATGTTTCACATAGATATAATTTATAGGTATATCATCTATCTATCTATCATCTATCTACCTATTATCATCTATCATCTATCTATCATGAGAGAGGCTTTAAAGGATACACATTAAATACATAAAATCATAGCAGCTTGATGTCTGAAGACAATAAAAAGGTACTGGGATTGAGAATAATGATCAAGTGGGGCTTAAAGAATATATTCATTTTTTTTACATTATAAAAATAGAGAGCTTAGAGCCATGTCAGTAACTTCATCTTCTCATCATGATGTGGGTTGGAGGATATTAATGTCTGAGAAGTACAAATGAGGACTCTGTTGATTTGTGAGTGGCACTTCAAAATCAGTGCTACATTTATGTACAAATTATCAAAAAAAAAAAAAAACTCTTTAGTAAAACTAGACCTATACCATTATTGCTATGTATTAACATCTTATGCATTCACAGTAGAAATGGTAGAATTGTGAAAGATTTTTAATGCCCCCTCTTTTTCTGTTAATGCAGCAGTTGAACAAAACCATTTTTAGAGTCAATGAAGGTGTCCACCCCCTCTTGTTTTCTTGGAAATCACCCAAAACTAAAACAATAGTGAGAAATATAAGTATACATTTTGTTTTGCAATTAACATAAGAGATATTTGTAAAAATGTCTACCTATGTGAAGGAAAACATAAAATAAAAGCCTACTAAACATCAAACTAAATACCAACCACAAATCAAACCAGATAATGGAGGGAGAAATAAGAAGAAATAAGTTTATTTGTCCTCAGAGCCCAGCTAATTTTTTTTTTTTAAATTATGGTCGCCATGTATTATAGAAAGTAAGACTAAAGGAATAAAGTTTTAAAAAATGAATAGAATGATTCGGTTGGATATTTAAAGAAATTAAATAAAAATAAAAGAGACAATTTCTAGATCCAAGAAAAATGATAATATTAAGAACCTATTACATACCACACGACTCTCTAAGGACTTAAATGTCTCAACTCAATTAATATCGGTCTGAGGTTTTCTTTTCATATGATGTCATTCCCCCCAGGCTTACCGAGATAAAACTGGTATACAAAAAAACTATATGTAATTAATGTATATAATTTGGTGAGTCTACGCAAATGTATACATTTATGTAACCATTACTACATTCCAGGTAATAAACATATCTTTCACTTCTAAAAGTTTCTTTGTGTTCCTCCTTTTTTTCAAATGGTAAAACATTTAACATGAGATGTACCTTCTTCACAAAATTAGGTACATGATACCTTGTTATTAACGATAGGCACTATGCCAAATAGCAGATCACTGGAAATTACGCATCTTAAACGACGGTAACTGTATACTCATTCCTGTGATGTGAAATCAGGAAAATTATGGATATTTAAATGTTAGTAAATATTTTCTTTCCCTCTCTTATGGGAAATATTCTATGTAAAATAGGTATTATTTCTTATTTAGGTAACTGCGATGGGGCTAGGTATGTATATTTTTGTATTTATCTTTCTTTAAATATTTTTTAAAGATTTTTAGAATTGTTGCTTTTGTCTTTCATTGTCTTTCATGGAAAAAAAGGTTATTATATCTTCAAATATTTCTTCTGTTTAATGCTCTATCCTTTTCTCTTTTGGAACTTCAGATGAACATGTTAGACTTTGCAATATTGTTTCATAACTCTTTGATACTATTTTTTGTTTTCAAACTTTTTCTTTTGATGTTACATTTTGGATAATTCTTTATTGACATACCCTCAAGTTCACTGATTCTTTTCTTTGTTGTACCCTGATGATAAGCCCATCTAATTCTTTGTCTCTGATGCCATGTTCTTCATTTTGATTTGACTTTTCTTCATGGTTTGTCTAAAATTCCTCATTGTTTTATGCATGATTTTCATCTTTTCTCATTAAACTTTTAGCACTTTTATTATAGGGTTTTAAATTCCTTGTGTGATATATTTAAAATATAGGATGACACTGAGCCTGGTTGTCTTGATTGATTTATTGCTTAACAGTGTGGGGTGTGTGTGTGTGTGTGTGTGTGTGTGTGTGTGTGTGTGTGTGTGTATCGTAATTTACAGAGAACTGCAAACACACAATGTCTTGCTCATCTAGTGGAAGAGAGCTGGAGCGTGGGCACGGACTCCCTCTGAATCTGAGACTTGCAGAAATTCTAAACTGTCCCACTAGCCTGCAATCTTTAAGAATTTATTAAAATTTCATTTCTTTTCTTCTCACCTCTTTTTATGTCTGCCCTCTCTTGCTATTTGTTATGAATATTTCCTGTGTCTCATTTCTTTTTGGAGGGCCTTATATCCTTTTCATTTAGTTCATCTGATTGCCTTGAGACATCAGCTCTCAGATGGCTTTAAAAAATGTTGTAGGTTCTGTGGATTGTCTAGTTTTTGTTGTTGTTGTTGTTGTTAGGATAGGAATGACAATCTCTTGGAATGTCCCACATTGTAGGAATAGACCCAAATAAGATTTTAACCAAAAATTGGTACCTATTTTGGGGAGGATAAAGTGGTGAGAATGCAGATGAGCCAGCTAAAATACTCCTCTATTGAATGAATGACTATGAATAATGTTTAAAAATAGCTGAATCAACAGATAGAAATACAGGTGAATACTAGAAGAATGTTAAAGGATTTAAAAGTGGTCAGCCCTAAAAAGGTAGAGGTAGTAAACTATTAGAAGGGGAGCCAATAGGAGGAGAAGCAAGAAACTTCCCTTTTTTTGTTAGAATCCCTTGTCATTATTTGTATTTTAAACTCTTTTTTATTAAAAATTATTGGG
>KE769539.1:12837-23888 GCA_000465285.1 Eidolon helvum
CGATCACAAAGTCCAATAAGTTTCAAGTGTATAGTTCAACAGCATGTCATACATATATTGCATTGTGTGTTCACTGTCTATAGTGAGATTTTTTTCTGTCAAGAATTATTTTTTAAAAGTATTAAATTCTTTTTGTACAGTTGATAAACCTTCATTTTCTTAATAAAAACTTTTGTTTTACTCAAAAAACCCACCACATAGTGTAAAATATCTAAGTATAAAATATCTAATATAGAAATAGCCTTTCTTCTCCCAAAAAGAAAAAAAGAAAGAAAAAGTAAACAAGCAGGAAGAAAATAAAACAGAAATATCCATTACTTGGAAATAACTATGGTAAATATTTGGTAATAATCTTTCTAACAATCTTTCCACATGATTAAAATTAAACAAATAAACATATTGATAAATTATTTATGTGTATTCATATTAAGTTATAAATATTTTTCCCATTTATAAAATAATATTATGCATATTTCCTTCTAAAAAACTATATATTTTTAAAAAGATAGTGAATATACTAATTTATTTACTCATCCATAGTTTACTTCATTATTACATAGATATTAAAAATGTAATCCATAGGAGTTAGAATTTTTTTCCAAAAGCACTCAGGTAATTTATGACAGTCAGGACTAGAACTCAGATTTTCTGACTCTCAGTTCTGTGTCCTTTCCAACTTATTAGGTTGTTTACATTTGCATTTTAAACTTTATTGGCTTTTTACAAGCTATTGTAATGAATTTTTGCTAGTGTTTTACCAAATAAATTTCTTGAATCATATCTGGCTTTGTCACCTAATTAACCTTTAACAATATTTGAACATTTCAAGCAAGAGAAAAATATCGTTAATGCAGACGAGGATCAAGAATGTTTGGTTTTTAAAGGTAGGCCATTGTTATTATGAGTCCAGAATCTGTGAATAACTAGATTTTTTTAAAAATTGAGCTAATAATGATCCCAGATGAGCTGGATTCAAATTCATATTTAATTAAATGTTTTAACAGTGACTTTGATAAATGAGATTGTGTACAATTTTTTCCAATTAGTGACTATCAGCTGAGAGGAAAACATTTCAAAAATACATTAAAATTTTAAATATTTAAAAAAATCTGTGGAATAACCTTTTTAAACATTCTGATCATGAAAGATTCTAATTGTTTAAAATGCAATTAATAGACTAGGGTCATGCTACCCCGAACAAACTCAATCCCATCTGATCTCGAAAGCTAGGCAGGGTCAGGCCTGGTTAGTGCTTGGATGGGAGACCACCTAGAAAGACCAGGTGCTGTAGGCTAGTATTTTAAGTTGAAAATCACCCAGAAATTGCAAACATCATTTACATGCAACCCCTCATTGGCTTTAATTAAATCTTCTATTCACCTCTAGCCTTAAGGACAGTTGAGAAATGTTCTCGGTAAATTGGCAGGCAAGTGTAACCTTAAACTTCAGTACTTTGGATGAAGAAGTGAGTGGGGTTTAGAGGACAATTAATTGTCTCCACTATGTTGACATTAGTAAGTGGTGGTACCTTACTCACCTTGCTTTCTTTCCAAAGAATCACAAAATATCTCTACTAAATACTGAATACTTAGCCTACTGTGTGGATTGGATTGTAACATGCTAAGAAATGTAGGAGATGCAAAAAAAAAAAAAAAATACAAGGGTTAAGTTTGGAAGGTTAGTTATCATCATATGCAATTGTTATCATCCACATTCATAGTCATTCTACTGGCCATGTCATATTGCATGACCCAGAAGCCCTGAAAATGGGTTTAACTTGAACAACTGTTTGCTGAACCCTTAATGAAAAGAGTTAGACTCCATGACCCACACACTCTAGATGCTGCACTGCGGGACTCCAGTTTTAAATACTTCAAAGATTCAGTGCCAACTTGTTAAATGTTATGGGGAGAGGATTTTTAATCAAATCTTCTTTTTAAAAAATTAAATCTTGTATCCAAGTGTCATGCCAGTAGCTCTGTAATAAATTTTCTCTTTCTTGACACAATAATACCATTTAGAGCCTTGACAGGGTTGATAAAAGCATCTGGAATCATAAAATCATACTTTTGGAGGAGAAAAAAAAAGAAATAAATCAGTCTATTCTTTTTCATAACAAGTCAAGACCTAAAATTAAAATTATTACCATATTCAGGTATGTGGGAAATCATGACCCCATCAATTAAGTATTTCATTGACAAACCTTTCTAAAAAGAAGGTTACTAGAACTTCAAAAATGTGTTACTTTCAAAAGAAGACAATTCTAGAAACATAATCTACCATTTGGATTTTTGCAGGGATAAAGCCTAATTGTTACCAGTGCTTGAGGTATGTAATGGAGGGTCCTTCAGCCTGAGAGTCAAGAGACGTGGCTCTGGGTAGGCAACCTTGGATAAGTTATTTAATCATCTCTAGACTTCTTGCAAAAGCACGGTGGCTGGGCTGCTGGGGGCATGAGTGAAATGGAGAAGAACTCAGTAATAGCTCAGGTTTCTCACATTCTCTTCTGCTCCTCGTGGTTTTGTGAATATCTATAAAATATCATTTTTAAAAAGATTTTGTGTAAATTTTGCTTCACAGAAGAAAGAATGAGTCTAAGCTTTGAGCCTGGCATCCAGTAAAGCTTTAAGTAAGAGGCTCTATAGCATGTTGAGTAAAGGTCAGCTCTCCAGTAGGACTGTCTGAATCTAACTGTGATTCTCACTAGTTGTTGACTGTCACCAGATTACTTGACCCCTCTAAGTTTCCATGTCTTCAAATGTCAAATGGAGAAAATAATAACACTGACCTTATGGGTTTTGTGAGCATTTAATGATGTAAACTATGTACAGGACTGGGTACGGTGTCTGGCATTTAGTGAGTATTCTATAAATATTACCATTATTATGTGCCATGCAGATGTTAATAAGTGTTTCATAATGCATTTGGTAATGATGGAGCACTGTTTTTAAACCAGGAAATTTATTACATTTTATATAGCAGTGACATTAGCAGCTCCTGAAGAATTAAGGCTGCATCAGAGAAGTTAGGCTTTCATTCTTCTCTGGGAGTACTTATAATAGATTAAAAGGATTTATGTGCACTTGGGAGGATGAAGCACGAGCCTCATTTTCCTGACGTGGGAAGTTGCTTGTGAACTGGAGAGAACTAGAATATACAGGAAGGTGAGAATCAAAGGACCCAGGATTTCATCCTCCTCAGCCACCACTGAATGACTCATTGAGATGAGGTGGTTAACCTTACACAGTATGAGTTGACTCATTTCTGAAATGTAAATGACGTTCCCCCGTAAGAAAGATTTAAAACAGAATACAGAACCTAAAGTGCCTGGTACACAGGAGGGGCTCAATATAATTTGGTTTCCTTCTTCTTTCCCCTTCTACGTAATTGCCTCCTAGGTGGACCATTAATCCTTGAAAAAATTATTTAAATAACACCAAATGAGGCCTATTAAAGCGATTTAATTGCAGATTTTTTTCCTTTTAGTTTCTTACTTCTGAACTAACTCAGGCTATTTTTATAAATTTATATTTACTAACACTTTATATGGCCGAAATGTTCTCAAGTTCTCCTGAAATTGGAGATTATCTTTCTTTTTAATGTACAAAAGGATGAGTCTCTCCTGAAGTAAATGTAAGAAATTCAATGTTCTTTCAACAACTGCTAGAAAATTTCCGAGGTTGCTTTCACATCCTGTTTGTGGTCTGTGACATGAAACTTTTGATCCTAGTTGCTCTGGGACTCTTTGACAACACCTGGCCATCTCATCACTGTTATCTTCCCAATAATCTAGTTCTCTGGACATCTCTCCCCATCCCAACATGGTCATGATATCTTCTCTTTAATCCTAAAGGTTGCATTAACGTAAGACCAGCACGAAATTAGTGGTCAATAAACCTTCACTGAATAGCAGAGGGGGTAAGTCAGTGGCAGGGCATTACATTATATGAAGTTGAACTTTGTTGCAGGAGGAAGATCATTGATTTCAGCCATCTTTATCCTTAGGCCATGCCTACTTCTTCACGCTGTGGCAGGTGTTCATTCAGAACCTCCATTTTTTTCTGTCTCATTAGTTCCCCACTTTCAATGTCCACAGACTCCTGTTTTTCCAACCCATTCCCAGGGATCCCCAAATCATCTTTACATGAAATTAGCATCTTGAACTCAGAAGGACACCCTTTCCCCCTTTCTTTGAACTGAATTCCACGGAGCTGTTTAGCTACCTGATACCACTCCTGCATTCCAGGTATCCCCTCCCCATTTTTCTCGTGGCAACAGCAGTCCTTGGCAGTCCTTTCCTCAAAATGCAGAAATGGTGGCTGTCAGGCTGTGCCTACTCACACGCCCACACTCCGTTTAGTTTCTTGTCACTCTTTACATTGTGGGGACATCATGCTTCCAGTATGCTAGATGTTTTTACATCTTGTTATTTAACCATCCTCTTAAACTCGTTATGCATTAAAAAACAGATTTTAAAAAACTGAAAGGTTTTAAAAGCTCTGAAAGTTTAAGGGTTTTTCCCCCAAGAATAAAAACTCTTAAATGTGAGAGCCCAGAATTAATGTTTGTACTGTCTGAAACCCAGCCTATTCTCTGCTTCTATGCTGAGCTTCATCTCATGGCATTCTCCTTTAGAATGTCATAAAGACAGAGTAATTCCCAGTAAAGTAGAGTGTCTTAGGTACTGGATATCCTTAAATCAGGCACCTGCTTTCAAAAAATTGCCACTTCTCTCTTAAAACGGTCACAAAAAAACCTAGAGAAATACATGGTTGGAATTTCCACTCATATTAAGGAACATTTTGGTTTCAAAGCTGTTGAAATCTGATTGCTGTCACATCTGTGATCCAGAAGTCCCTGAGGCCCAAGATTATCCAACAGTGGTACAAATGAAATAGATGTTTCATTGTTTATGAAATGCTCAGTATAAATGTTGGCAGTCACTGCTAGATTATAGAAGACTGTGTTTCCTGGTGCCTCCACCACACTGCCAAAACTATGACAACTGTTATTTCTCAGCGCCCCCTGAGAAGAAAGCAATTTACAGCACAGAAAGCAAACCCAAAAAGGCAATGCTCAGAATCTCGGAGTGGGTAAAACCATGTCCCGAGTCTGGTAGGTAAGCCCAATTTAATTTTTGAGAGCTGATGAGACTGGGAGGATTCTGCTTGTATATTTCCTCTGGAACCCTGTACTCTATCCACCCTGTGCCACAATCACAATGGCCTTGTAGAACACTATGTCGTCATCTGCAGAAGTACAGTAATCCTAGATTCTTATTGACCACTAATGCCTCTAGCATGTCCAGTGTGTTTTAACATAAAGTACAATATTTTAGGTAATAAATTTTGTATTCATATATGCCAGTGCACTGTCCAGGATATATAATGCATTATTAGGTAAGTAAATTAATAATTTTTTAAATCTAATTTTTTAATAGTTTTCCAGATAATTTTGTTACGGCTCAAATTTTTCTATTTGGTCAGCCACGAAGAGAGAAACTAGGGAAAAATAAACCTGTAAAATGGTGGAAAATTCATTAAAATTCTCTGAATAATTTTCTCATAGAAGCAACTTTTCGTAATGGAATTATGAAACCAGCAATTACTGGTGGAGTCCCACAGCAACTTGATTAACATTTCAGTCCAGAATTTTCCTAATCAACATCTGCCGGAAAAAGTAAAACAGAAAAAAAATTAATAACTGCCTTGCATTCTGAAGTATGCACATAGATAGTCACACACACATTTCTACCTACATTTTGTGTGGAATCAGAAGAGGTTGGGATACTGAATCACAAAGCAATAACAAGAATTGCTTTCTCATCTGGTCTGGCATATGAGAAAACCACAAAACAATGCATGCACTGACCCTGCAGGTGTGCAGCCCACATCATAACAAAGAAACATTATTCCCTGGACTCTTTCTAGTGGTATCATCATTTGTGCTGAGACACAAAGAAGTAAACAAATGCCGAATGCTGGCTTTGCTCTGTGCTTCCCTCACTCGGGAGCCTGAATTGGGTCAGAGAGGAATCAAATGAGAGGAGGGTTGTATTTGTAGGCCAATTTCAGCTGTCAGCTGACATATTGAAAAGGGGGCAGGAGAAAATAACGGGAGCCAGTGTTTCAAGGCTCTGATGAAGATATTGCTAGAAAATTCTATTTTCTTTTTTTTTTTTTTTATTTACTTTTCATGTCAATTGGATTGTTTTATGACTGGGAAGCCTGGGCAAGGATTTTTCTTTTTACTAGAGGGAAGAACTATTGTTTTCATTTCTCTGGCCTATGAGCTGTTTTGTATTTCAGATATGGCCGATGACCCCATGGGCTTTATTGTTTCATTTAAAAAGTTGTAAAGCAGCAGACTCACATCGCTCAAAATTACCTTCTTTTCCAGTGGTGAACCCAACAGAATGTCAACTGAAACTATTAAATTTAATGACTTAATTTCATTTTATATCATGACCATCAAGTAAGCCAAATTTAATATTTGATAGCTGAGAAGCCAAGAAAATCTATGGGCCACTGTGATATAGTTTGATTACCCATTAGCAAGGAAATTGAATGTCCCTGTGGATTTTATAGATGTTCACATTTAGCTTTCTGTGTTTCTTTCTCTTCACGGTTTACAGAATTCTGAAGATTATAAGTTGCAAACAATCTTGTTATTATGTAAATCATATTTCTCTGTATCATTTCTCAGTGGCTACAAAAAAGGTTGTTATTTCTAATAGTATTTACATCATGACAATGGAGGCCACACATGACCTCGATAAATCTTAGCCCTTTTCACAGTGCCAATGAAGATTTCTGCGAGTTTCTTGGGGGCTGTGTCATGTGTGTTTAGCCCCACCTGACTGTACTCCACCAGATTTCCTTGTCATGTTTTTGATCATTCACCAATCTTTCCCTGTCTCAGCATAATCAACCCAGTGGTTACGTGATAGACATGGAGTGAGTCTTCAACTGTCCTGGTCCCTCACTTCCCAGTCTCATCTATCACTGATCCCTACTGCCTCTCGCACTCTTCTCAGATCTCTTCCCATTCAGCCATTTCAGCATGTTTCAGCCAAATCCAGCAGCCAGTATCTGCTTCTCTAAGCCCAAGGACTTTTCCCGAACCATAGAAGGCTGCTTTGCTCACATTTGAAGTAGATGGAGGTCCTGAGCACCACTGTCCAGTCCCTACTTCTCCTAGCAGCCTTCAAGCAATGACGTTCAGGAATTGGTATATATATTCTCCAGATCCCTGACTACCAATAAAATGACTCTGAGTTGTTTCCCAGAATTCCCCCTTGATCGTGAGCTCTGGTTGCCTGTTGTAGTAGTTGGTTTAACAACAGCCGTTACTGACTGCCTTCCTTTCCCTGTTTTATTTCCCCACGATCACTTGTGTGCCCTCTACCCTCTCAATAAACCACTTACACTTGAATCTTCATCTTAGAGTATACTTTTGGGACACACTATGAAAAACTAGGTTCAAGATATATCCCAAATTTATTATCTTCTTCCTCCCCTTTGCTATATTCTAACTCCCTTAACAGCAGCAAGTGTCTCAAAATAATGTCAGCTCAAGTTTCATTGCTTATCTGCAAGCCATTGTCTTAACAGCTGGTTGAGTATGTCTTGTGATCAAAATATCTACTCAGTCAATTAATTCATAATGCTTTTAAAGTGCCTGCCTATGAGTTCCTAACAAGATGATGAAAAGAGAGAGTTCAAAAAGGAAGGGGATTCTTCTATATGGGTCATGTATGGTTCATCTTAAATTTATTCTTTGAGCATTGATCTGAATAATGATACCATGTACACATTATATATTTTCCCTCCTTCACATAAATGCCATTGTTTAATTTCAGAAACCAGTTTTCCAGATTATTTAGTTCCAGGTGCTCTTCTATTGTTCCTGAATTTAATAAAATTTAGGTTTGAATTTGAATCTGCCTTTTGTCACTTGCTGTTATATATAAAACATAGGAATAAAAATCATCTCAAAGGTGAATTTAGTTATATATGTTCTACTAATGAATTTTAAAAATTCTTCTATTATTTCTGTAGATGTATAGCAAGATATATGAATTCACTTTCTAAGTTAACCACATCTGCCTTCTAGGGATGAAGCCCATCAGCTTACGATGTCGTTTCCATCGAATTCCCTGCATAGTCATTCAATTCCTGGGACAGTGGTTTTCAAGTTGTATCTACAGGTTGAGCACAGGTGCCGCAGGAGCCACGACAGGGGGAGAGAAACACATGGAGAAGCTGAGACTCTGCCACACTCTCCTTCCATTGATGCTACTCTGCTTTCATCTGTTTCCTTTATTGCATTTTTATATTTGAAAACTTGCTCTCTGCTGCGGGAGGCACCGTTCATTGCTCACATTGAAAGATAGTTGCCAAACACCATTCCTCTTTGGTACCAGGACAGCCATCTTGTACTGGTGTTCTGGGCAATGTTCACAGACAAAGAGATGAATCATGATTGGCCTAAACTAATTGGGGTACTGTCATCCTACTTCGCTAGGAATTGAAGTTGGTGTAAATGAATGATTCTGTTATTGTCAGAGAGATGTAAAGGGACAGACATCTGCTGAGATTCTTCTGTGAATGATTTTCTGCCTTGGTACAAAGAGGGGTTTGTAAGGAGAGAGCTTTGTCCCTTCCTCCCAGCCTTGAATCTGTCACATGAGGAAGGAATGGTATCAGCTGGCATGGCCATCTTGCCAACATGAGCTGAAGGCCAAGAGAAGCATCTCAGAGCTATGACATCACTAATTTTTGAATAGACCCAGATACGGCCTATTTCTGACTTGATCTTTCTGTGAAAATTATCATTCTATTCCTATTTCTAAATTCATTTTAATCAGGCAAACGCATGTAGTCTAATTGGTGTATCTGCTAAGAAATAAGTTTTAAACCTTGTTCTGGACACTTTTTCTCCCCTTAATCAGCACATTATGTGTCCAAGATTATTAGCATTTGCTCTATGTCAGTACTACTTAAAGAGGAATGTCTAGCTGATGGTTACTCTATTTGTTCTATCAAGAGCTACATAAGAGTTTTATTCTCTAATAAAGAAAACACAACATTTTTTCACATATATTTAATAATATTGAACTATAAGATGAATTATGACGTTAATAGATATTTACTTATGTTTTTAACAAAGACAGAGCATATGGTGCAAGGACCACATTGGCTAAGTCTCACTTAACGTTATAGCCCCAGAGAACACAGAAAAGTTTAATTCAACTAATACATTTTCCAGGTCATCTTCATCCTGTTGTTTATATTTGGTAATCTGACATTTTTAGTAGGTGTCATTTAATTCCTCGTACCACAATTCTCAAAGGTGAATCAATACATAAAATTATTTAAGTGAAATGTAAAAGCAGTGATGAAAATAGTGGCTACAAGCAAAAATCACATTAGATACACAAAAAGTGCCTAAGACTTTAGTAAACATAAAACGTGTGTGTGAGAACTTGCCAATGACAAGTAAACTTGCAAGTGTGAAGACCTTGCACAAGCAGCTGAAAAAGAAAAGAAAAAATAAACTGAAATGTGGGTAATTTGCATGCTCTTTTCATTTCTACTAATTCTCATTGTCCTCTCTACCATGAACTTGGTTAATCAATAGGACAAATTCTTCTCTTATGAACTGTTTCCACAAAATTGCATAATGACTTCATTGGCAAATCAATCACCATTTTTGTTTAGATCAAGCAAAAAAAAGTTAATTAATTGACTTATTCTTGCTGAAAAAAAAAAAGGGTCAAAAACTACAGACGGCACTATCAAGATTGCATTTCTCGTGGCAAAGACAGGTAGAAATGTTTGTCGAGAAGCTTGTAAAACTACCTTTAATGTTAATGACAGATATTTTGCTTATGGAGGAAGCGTAATGAGCCATAGGCAACTTCCTTTCTCAAGTGACACTGTTGGACATTATGTAACACCACTGGTGTATCGTGTGGAAAGGTAAGTGCTGTCTCCTGTACATGCCAGCAGATATTTCTCTTTGGAGTGGACCGAGTCAATTGACAGAGAGTGGCTTTTCTTTCGCATGCACTTATAAGCACTTGAAAGTTCAAAGACCATTTAGGTACCTCACTAGTTTGGCCCATGTCCCTTCACCTGGTCTCAGGACGTGGCTAATTTCCCTGGACTGGATTTTCCAATGTCTGAAACTGCACAGAATCTAACTCTTATCTATCTTCATTTGGTACAATCCAACTAAGAAAGAAGACTCATAATCTGGCTACCCATTCAGGTTATTTTAAGTGGGAAATATTTCTCTTAAGTTAATAGTAAATATAAGAAGGAGAAAATGATTATTTTTGCTTTCCCCACTTACTATTTTAAGGTACATGAAAAATATTTAAGATTAGTCTTATATTTAAAACTTTACAAGGTCCTATTCTCCATTGTAACTGACTCTCCATCTGGGGAGAAGAGAAATGTGTATATAATGTACTTTCTAGGTCATGTCCAGGAACCAGTATTACTGGCAGGAGATTATTATAAGGTCCAAGGAACACAGAAGTTCTCTTTTACCTGAGAGTAGTAAAAAGAAGACTTTTTGTCAACTGGAAATAACAGAGGTAGAATGTAATAGGGAACCGATGTTTTCCTCCCTACATTGTGAGGTTAAGCCCTCAACATGGGTTATTTCTACTTGATTTCCTGATTTTTATTTTTACTTTTTTTCCTTTTCAAGTTGACTCAATGTTTCTTTCTCCAAACCTCTTCCAGATAGGCTTAGAAAACTGTCATTTTTAATGAATGATATACCATTTCGATTGATATACCAGGTCACAGGACAGATATAGGAGAGAATAGAAAATAACTGTCACAATATATTATACAGTTCCCAATCTTGTTACTCTCTGTAACTAAACAGTGGGAGAAAGAAACATAAACCAGGAAGAACTGAGGCAGAGTTTAAGAATGGTGGACACGAATCTAAGATGTAAAGGGGGAAAATGACACTAGAAAAAGCGGCACAGATTTTACAACTTCTATGGCCACTACGGCAGCCCGGGCCGC
>KE769539.1:25436-39092 GCA_000465285.1 Eidolon helvum
CTGGAGTTCTGATCACTATCACCTCTGTGGGGACCTTTCCAACCAAGATCAACCTCTCTTCTTCAATGCTTATTTCCCTCTGTTTCAGAAACCGTAAAGTCTTATCCTTCAGCCTACTAGAGAAAACATAGTCTCATATAATAAATATGTGTGTATCCCTGACAAATCCTTCTCTCCCAAATAAAAAAGCCTTTTATATTATTAAACATATATTTAGCATACCATGCTTTCCTCACCAGTGTCCAGTGAGTGAGTGAATTTTCGAGTTTTGACTGAAAGAATTCACCAGTGACCCTTGCCAAAGGAAGAAAACGTTTAGCCCAAAGCCTCACGTCTGCTTACGCCTGGAGTTCTACAAGGCAAATTTCTGGCCATTTTACAATAGATGTTTTGTCCTTTTTACAAAACTTTTCCATGTTTTAAATATTCGGATGTAGTCTCAGAGCTTCTGGTCACATACAGATCTTCAAAAGGATGTTGAGTGCAGTCTCCCCTTCTACAGTGACTTCCATTGTGCTGTGTCCCCATGATAGTTATATTTGGTTGAAAAATGAGCTTTTTTAAAGTGACTCTTTATCTAACCGGAGATTGGCTAAGAGCCATGTTATTACTCTCTAATTTGGAATATCAATCTACATCCTGTATTAGGAAGTATATTACAATATTTATACAATCTATTGTGAAGAGTCAATCTATTTTCTAATTGAGAAACAACAGAGATGCTTTGTTTCAGACATATTCCATTGGATTGCCATACTAAAATTATGAAGACTACTGTATTTAAAATGAAGCATTTATAATAAATTTGTTATCATCAATATTGTTTTCTTATTTGTAGTTTTCCAGTCTGTCAGCAGGCTGCAGCAGAGGGCTAGCTTTCGATTTAAATTAGCATGTTAAAAGAAGTTAAAATCCTTCCTCTCTCTCTTTCTTCCTTCCTCCTCTTTCTTTCTCCCTCCCTTTCTCACCCTACTTCTCTCTCTCCCCGTCACTCCTCCCCCTTCTTTCCTTCTTCCTTCCTTAATTTTTTTCTTTCCTCCCTCCCTTCCTTTTTGTTTCTTTCTTCTTACAAAATAAGTATGAAACCGAGTTCTATTTCGTAAGTGGAGGAGCTGGCTCAGTAATAAAATCATGTATCAACATTTGATATTAAACAATGTCCATGATATCCACTTTCTAATTTTTTTTATCAAATAATAGGATGGAGACTAGAGTGATACTCATGAGAAATTGTAAACTTACAGTTTGATGAAACGTAGATAAGAATAGCAAAACGCAGATTTGGTTTAAAATACGCAAAGTATTAAGACCGTACCCCACTTCCACAGCATATGCAAATGACCTCCTTTTTTGCTGTTTCCTTTGGAACCGTGGAAGTGGGAAAAGGCGTAGCCGTCTTAGCTCTCATCAGTTATTCACTGTATCCGGGCCTCTCAATTGTGTTTCTTTCTTTAATGTAACAGTAAGCAATAATCGGGCAGCTGTGCTTTGTAGAGTGAACTACATACGCATCTATATTGAGATTTCACACACACGGAACATAAAAGGAAGAGAAAAGTGTCAAGAATAGTGCTTAGCCGACTGCAAACCATACAAAAGAACTAATGAATCTCTCTCTGAACAGCTCTGGAGAGTGACCAGCTGTAAAACTTGATTTGTATTCCTAATGGGATCACCATTCAAAAAACAATTGTTTCAAGGTATAACGCTACCAAAGTACTTTAATTGTACACTGTTTGTCACTGTGATGAATTAAAACACGCCTAAGCTAAAATTTGTTATCTTTTTAATTTGCTCCATGTATTTAAAAACATTTACTCAAAGCCTTCCAAAGAATGTTCCTTACAAGAGAAATATGGTAGGTGTTGACTTTTTGCTGCGGTTTTTGAATCTGTGTGTTTATTGATAAGTGGGAAGTGTTTTGAACTTACAGTTTAATTCACAAAAGTGTCATTCTTCGGTTGCTCAAAAGTGCTCTGTAGTAGAAATTCTGTAGCAATAGTTTTGGGCATATAACATCGGAGTTCATTTAGTCAACAAGTGTTTATTGAGCTGTTGTCACTGGCATGCATTAAGCAGGACAGGGCTAGGTCTGCTCATGTGGGAATCAGAGCAAAGCTGAGGGGAAGGCAGACTTCAGCTAATAACTACACCCATCTTTAAAATAATTACTCTTGTGCTAAGTGCTCTGAAAGAGAAGAACACTGCGTCATGAGAAGTTATAAGAAAGGCACTCAATCTGGTCTGGAGGTGGAAATAGATTAGCGACACTTCCCTCTGTGACTGGTAGGAAATTCATTGGTCTCAGACAGTGCTTTACGGTGAGAGTTATAGTCTTTATTTTGTAATTAAACTGAGGAAACTATTCCTGAGCATGAGATAAAACCTTAAGCAATATAGCACATTAACTTGTTGTATGGGACAATCATTGTGATAAGTGGCAGTAGTAGATAGAGCGACTTCATTTGAATGATGATTCCTTGAATTCTGTGAAAAGTGGTTCATCTGTTGTTGGCAAGCCCACAAAAGAGTGGCCCTGAGTGCTCACGAGGAGAGAGACTTCACGTCTTGAATAAAATGGCTATTATCTTTAGATTAAGACTTGCCTTTTTAAGTCTTGTTGGAACATATGGATTTTAAAAGCATGCAAGAAAATTACATTTTGCTATAAAATAGCATATTTTAGCAGACTCTGTCTAGGTGGCGTTCCTTTTTTTTTCCACCTTATAGTTTTCTCTTTTTCTCCCCCAGTGTTTTAAAACCCAAATCTGATATTGGTTTTAGATTTTTGTAGTGGCATTTTTTTTATTAGGAAGTATATTTATATACTCTTCATTCACAGGTAGAATGAATTAATATACTAAGCTGAATTGGAGCTGACTGAATACTGATGATGAAATAATAATTAGGTGGTTGCTTAGCAATTGGTGGTTTAAATATCTTTGTTAATATAAAAAGAGAAGGACTAATATAATGTTACTAGAGATTAATGAATTAGTGTAGTATACACATAAAATTAACATAAAAATACATGAAATAGTTCAATGGAATATGGGGACATAAGTCCCTCTGGTGAAGGAGCCTGTAGGAAATGATGAATTGTGAAAATCAACCAAACTCGTAGTCCTAAAAAGAAATGCTGGAAGCAGTAAAACAAATGAAAATAAAATTAAAACAGCAATTCAATTACATCGAAGTAGAATAGCAAAAGAGACCTTACAATGTTTTGTGAAAGATCGTTTGAGAAGCTTATATAAAAATAATAAGTTAATATAGAAATGAGTAAAACAAATAATTAGCATTAAAAATAGAATGAAGTTTAAACAGAAAATAATGAAAAGTGCATAAAGAATATAAATGCTAAAGATAAAAAGTATTGTCCTTTTTTCAATAAGAAAAATCAACATGACAAAGACAAATGTTATCTAAAAATGAGGGAAAAATGAACTGATAAATGAGAACCATGAGCTGATGATACAGATTTATTTCAAGATACATAAACACTTTTTTGAATTTTAAGAATGAGGTTATTATTATTAGATTAAATAATAAAAATAGTATTAATATCATTGATGGCTCAGGGACAGCATATTTTTAGGTAGCTGTGCTTTCTTATGCTCTGGGGCCACTTGATTCACTTGAATATTGAAAAGACAGAACAAGTTTCACCAATGAGATGTACCCACACCCTACCCAGCACTCTTTTATCCACATTCACTGTAAAAAGGGGAAACTACATTCATTTTATTAGCATACACAACTTGACAATCGTCACATTTATCTCTTGTCCATATATTTTCCAAATTGGCTGCGATACGGGTTTTTTTTTTTTTTCCATTCCCCATGCTGAGGTTTAAAATCTTAAATTCTAAAATGTGTGTTCCAGATAAGAGGAAAGAGACATTCCTTTCTTTGTTACATATAGTCTTATTTTACCAAGGGTTATAATTAGGTCCAAGAGTCTTTCTGAAAGGTTGTTTGTTTAACAGAAAGACTCTAACTTAATTATCTGGGGATAAAAGGAACAAAAGAAAGCCATTATGCAAATGTCAGCAAATGAAGGAGACAAAGTTTCTTGAATTTTAAACCAATTTATAGTTAATATCAAGTCTTTCCTTAATATCAAGCATGCCATTAATATCACAGACTCTAAATGATGGGAATAATTGAGAAAAAAATATGAGATATATAATAGGGCATAACTAAAGGTTAGGCCATACAATGAGATTTAAGCCACATTCTCTATGATGATATGGATACAACGGATCAAGTTTGTTGTGAAAACTATTCATACGATGACCTTTGCACTAAAAAATCTGCTTTATTAAATAGATAAAAATAAGTATCATTTTATCTACAAATTGCTCCTCCTCCCTTAAAATCCTAGTGATAGAAGTTCCCCAAAGGATTCGTTAAAAGTTTTACTCCATTTTACATTGTAAAGATGAACGAAATAACCTTTATGATGTTAGAAATTTTAGTCATAGGTGGAAAATTGAAGAACAAAGTGTATTCCATTTGAGAAAGCATTGAGCTCAGTATTATCTTTTCAAAATCTTTGTTGAAACTCATTGCCCATTAATCATCAATACCACCAAAAGCAAATTGGGTTGCATGCTCAGGTGCATTATATTTCTATGTCTGTCTGTCTGTCTGTCTGTCTGTCTATTTAATCTATGTATGTAACTACGTATGTATGTATGTATTTCTCTCTCTCTCTCTCTCTCTCTCTCTCTCTCTCTCTCTCTCTCTCTCTATCATCTACCTATCTAATCTATCATCTCTCTCTGTATATGCACATATATGCACAACACATGAGTATAAAATATTATATTATGTACATAATGTAAAATATTATGTCTTATATTCAGTATGACTGTTTACTAGTAATTTTTAAATACTGTCTGTTTTACAAACTTGTGAAATCAATAAGATTGGATATTCAATATTACTAGTATAATTATATATAATACAATATACATACATGGTATATTTATTATGTAAATATGTATATGCTCATGTAGTATTCATGTATAGTTATTATATACACTCAGTACTTATGATGTCCTTTATGAAATTAAAGTACTATCTCAGTATAAGCCAATTCTTTAGACAAGGTTACTATCATTTATACTATAATAGGAAAAGAGAAACAAAAATATCTATGTTGGCTTTAGCTTGTGGTTTTGCCTTTAGCAAAAACAAACAAACAAACAAACATAATATAGGAAGCTGGAACGAATGGTTATTTCGAATGGTTATTTCCCCTTTGTTACTGAACAGGCCACGGAATGGGGTTCGAAGCTTTCTGGATCTCCATTCCCTTTCTGTCGATTTGTAGCCAATCACAACTGGCAGAATCAGCAGTTGTCCTGTGGGTGAAAGTTTTGTGGTGTCTCCTTGCACTAGTGATTTCATACTTCCTTCAAGGTCAAGAAAACAACAGCATTGATCACTCACCTTCTCTGTCCAGGAGGAAGACTTCTCCACCTACGCGAGTCTGCCGCAGCCATGGGAGAGGCGCTGCTCCTACAGGCTAGGCTACCGAGCGAGATTAAATGCCAAAAGAACAAAGAAGGGTCACAGAGCATTTTTCTGCAGCTTCACCAATTGTAGTTAAATATCACATTTAGTAAAATATTATTCCTTAATTCTCCTCCTTCTCAAAAATTGCTTGTTTGAGGTATAACAGAACGACTGAACCCAAAGAAGTCACATTACAACTGTCAGTTGACCCAATATAGCTACTGAGATAGATTTCCAAATACGTCTATTATATAGCATTAACACTGGGCAAAGATTAGTATGCAACCCACTATTGTAAATTTTAAAAAGAATTACTGTTTTTGGCTCTTGCTGTGTTTCTTAGAATGGAAGAAGACTATCGCAGATCAATATTGATAAGTACACAGATTTGTTTGGGTCCTAGCACTGTTACGTAGTGACTTAGCTGGTGGTAGTATTGGGCGTATTTGATAGTTTTCATGAAGTTGGAGCATGTGAAAGGAAATTGGAGTATCAGGCCAAGGATAAAGGGTTTCTTTATATGGATAGTCTCCTGCTTTTTTCCATTGGCCTTGGTCAAATCAGTGAAAGTAAAGATTGTTATAGAAGCTTAATCACGTGATCTCTGCTGTTTTCCTCATTGGCATCATTGCCTAGATTCTTATTGGAATCCTAGACTGGGAAGAATAGAGACTCACTCTTCTGGCATCCTAAGTAAGAGTGCTGAGTAAGGCAGGCACCCTGCCACGAAGTTCAGTAATGGGTATGGCAGTGGTATAGTGTAAGGTGTTGGCATCCTGGCTCTGAAGACACCCTGATACAGCTGAATCTCTTTAATGACTTGCTAGCTCTGTGACCCTGGGCAAGTATCTAAAATAATTGGTGTCTAGTCATTTAATGAGAATAATAGAGGGTTGTAAGACTTAGCAAACAAAAATACAAAACACTTTATTTAATTTGAATTCAGATAAACAATCAATATTTTAGTGTAAGGATGTTCCAGATATCACATGGCATGTTAAATTCAAATTTAACAAGACATCCTGGAATTTAGCTGGCAAAATAGGTCACAGGTATATCTACCTCATAAGATTCTTATTTGGTTAACTGTGATGATGTACAAAATGCTTTTAAGATGATGTCTACTTAGTACAAATCAGTTATTTTTATTTCTATTTGAAACTATCCATTTAATATTAGGTGTTGTGTTGGGCATTTTTATGTCACATCGTTGAACTTCATGACTCTGTTGGATTAGGGTTAATAGCCCCAATTTACAATGAGATAAACATGGATCAGAAAGTTTGAAATTTACACAGCTGGTCTCTGGGTTCAGGAGGTAGGATCTTTCAGGTATACCATGTTGCCTTGCTTTAAATTTTAGCCTAAAAGAATCTGATACAGAGAGTATTATTGCTTAATGGGGTATAATTTATTATAAACTGTTTAGTATCTTAAGGATTTAAATCTTCACAGCTCCCTGACGCTTCCCTGAATGACCGTATGTAGGGGCAGGATTGAAGAGAGAGAGAATTCTACCCAGGAAATGCTATCACCCCTCCTGAAAATACCCCTTATAGTCTCTGATCCTCCTGTGAAGTCAAAAGATCATGGAGAGACATGTGATCTACTTGTAAATGTAGCCTTTTAGATTTGCATCATTGGCTATTTTCCTTGCCAAGAGAAAAATACTCATTGAATATTTTGTGAACCAAAACAGAACATCTTATAATATCAGATATGGATGCGTATTTTAGAAATGTTTCTAAGCTCTACAGGAAGCCAGTGAAGTCTGAACGAAAGGGATGAAAAGGAGTCCTGAGAAGTACCTTCTGCTCTAAAGGGTGCAGGTTGGTGGTGAGGCATTGGGAAAGAGGCTGCTAGAAACAGGGCTTGGTACTGACTGGACACTGAAGCTATTTGAGTTCCTTCAGAAAAGAGGTTTCAAATCTTAATTCACTTACTATGAGACAACTAAGTGCTCATATCTGAAAAAAGTACTACCGTCGTCAGCAAAATTATGCCATTACCTACAACCTTTCCTGTAAAGGGCTTGAATCGTCTGCGGAAATAAATACCTTTTCATTCCTGAGTTAATTAACATGGAGGCCAATGTCAGGGTGAATGAGGGGAGGTTTCACTCACACTGTCTGAAGGATAAGGGTGAGCCACAAGTTGGATTTGGGAAAGGAGAGGGCAGTGTTTGGAGGGTTACCAGTGCTTGACAAGGTGACCCAGTGACACCAAGTTCCTCAAGAAAGTAGAGGGCGTATACAACATCGCATGTGTGCATTATAGTGATTTATACACAAAATGACAAATTTAGAAGATGAATTTTCACCTGTAATTTGTATGATGACACTCAAGCCTGGAGTCTCACCTGTGCCATTCACTATTTGGCTGACTTCTCTGCAACTTCTCTTTCCAGCCAGACTGTAAATTTATTTGTTGGTATTTAAAGACTATAATTCATATATCTCCTGGATGCTCACAGCACCCACCAGGTTGAGGCATTCTGTAATTTTCTGGTTAGTACAGATACATTCATAAAACGAGACATACCCACATCAATCCCCTGTGGATCTTTCTTTATTTGGTGAGTCACAGAAAGTTATTTCTAATGTGACTTGTAGTCCAGGTATTTTCTATGGATGGAGTGTGGGTAATAAAAGGTAAACCATCTACAAAATATGATCATAGACATTGAAGAGTGCTTGAGTTCTCTTTGTAATGTAATGTTTGTGAATATCGCCACCTCTTCTCTCTCCTTCTCCAATTCACTTCTGACATGTGTGAGGCCAGGATGTGCCCTCTCCCCTCTGTTATTGGAAAGATCTCCAATTCACTTCTGATATGTGTGGGGCCAGTATGTGCTCTCTCCCCTCTGTTATTGGAAAGATCCTAAGTTCAGTGAAAGAAAAGTAAGTATACATCAGCACTTTTAAACTGTAAAAAATTAATGGGTGTTTCAAAAGGTCAGGCTTGCTGATTATCTTTTAAATATTCTCTTCTCTCTAAGATATGCCATATTTATACGGTATTATTCTTTGCATTGTGTGACCTCTATGCTGTTTAAAGATGGGTACAGTATCCTGTAATTTAATGTTCCATAAGTCAGAGTGAAACGATCTCTTTACAAAACAAAGTTTGAAAGTAAAATCGTGCTTTTCCAGTAGTCTTAATTCTTAGTAAACACACCTTTAATCTTTTTGATAACTTGAAGTATATTATCTTTTATGGACGTTGCAAAGGTCAGAGAAGACAATTTCCTTTTTAAATAGATTCTGTACGAATGTCTCATATTTGATTTGGTTGCAGATGAGCCTTTTAATGCTTTCCCTTTCCTTTCCCTTCATGGCTAATGAAAAAAAAAAAAAGGTGTATACTTCACTAGGATGCTTGACGTATTTAAATTTTTTTTCTTTTCATAATGACATTCACATTCTGAATCACTTAAAAATGGTTACCTAGACTCCAGCATATTGGTTCCTGGGCACATTGTAATGTTACAAAAATTCTCAAGCCTCACTAGGTAGAAAAATATGGAAAAAATTTAAGATGCTTGAGAGCAACATTTCACTTACTCATTCATTCATTAATTCATTCATTCACCCAAATAGCAAACTATAGAATATTTACAATCAACCAGGCATCCTGTTAGGCAAATGAGCAATAGAAAAAAAATGTCATATGTAGACCTTTTCTTGGAAAGTTTAATTTAGTGGTGGTGGCAAACATGTAAACATAGTATGTGCTATAGAAGAAGTCCATATACAAATGCTCTTCTATTTTTTCTATACCAAACAACCAATTCAAGCAAATTTTTTGTTTTATCCATTAACTGTTTTAATATTGTGCAGACTAACCTCAGCGTGTCTAACATCAGAAGTCTCTTTTGTATTGCTATTTGACTTAAAGCTAGCATGGGGCATCTTCGATTGGAAGGTCCAGGAACATAAATCATCCATTGTCCAATTTTTGCTTTCTGTCTCTGCAGGAAGAATCGGCAAGAGCTGCAGTGGGAAGAGAACCTGACTCTGTTGCTTGCTTGTGTAGGCAAAACATAAATTCATACACAAAAGCCCACTATGGTCTTTCTTCTATGTGTTCATATTAATCTGATCCTATGTGTTCAGATTAATCTGATCTCCTGCCAGACTGTGATCATTATGTTGTCCTGACTTTTAAAAAATCTTTGAAAACTCCTTTATTCATTTTATTTGATTTTGCTTTTATGTGTGATGTTGTGGGCTTTTATTCAGTATCTTAGCATAAGGTGTCATAGACACAACATGAAAGGCTATAGGTTTAATTTTTCAGTTTCTTTAAGCTGGAAAACCCAACTGAGTATTGACCATTGATGAGACAGGGCTCAGGTGGTATTATTGTCAGTCTTCCAGGTTGCGCAGAAAGACCCCCAATGAGACAGATATGTATTAAAAATATACTTACAGCTGTATAGGGGTTGTAAACATACATCGAATTCCTTAAAGATGGCATTTATCTTTATGAACAAAGGATTAGGAAACCATATCATACTTCTGTCGTTCAGAAAGAGGAGAAAATGTTAAAACGCATAATGGTAACTTCATGAATAGATTTTAAATTATTTTTTATCCTGTGCAAATCATTAAAATCTAGGTTTATATATCAATTTGTATGAAGGTTGAATTTCAGACTTCATATCGGAAATTATGGAAATGTAAAAATAGGGTCAAAGTGCAGTGTAAAGACTTGCAAAAAGCAAAATGAATGAATGTTTTCATATGTAAAGATAAGATACACATGCAATATAGAGGTGAATACAAAAGTTTTAGTTTAAAACGATTATTTGGATGGGATAATGAAATAGTGTATATACTAGACTGAGGAAAAAGAAGAGTTTGTTTTGCCTTTGTAATTTTAGACTATAAAGATAACACATACATACATGAATGTATAAAAGTTATATACACAAGTAGAGAAGAAATCACAGGAGAAATTTGGTAACATTACCAAGATAAAAGATATAACTATGAAATAAATATGCAGATAGCATACTTAATCCAGAAAGAGAAACTAGGTATGAACTCACAGTTTATTGAAAGTGGTGGGGTTAATATCTGACTTCATGGGAAGTATTAATTTCCTTGATATAAGTAGGACAGTGATAAATTATTTGGGTATGTTTCAAAGAATGAAACCTAGAAGAATTTATTAGACTCTTTGGGCCACAAGCGATCAACAGTCCTACCTTGAATTAATGAGCCTCTCTGCTTGACCTCACTGACTTAAACCAACAACAGGGAACTAACTCATGGAATCAGTCCACTGGAACAAGTGGAACTTTGTAAGAGAAACTTGATTCCTCTTGGAGGTGAAACTGTTATCAAACTCTCAATGAATGAACAGCTGCCAGGTCCCATGTACTATCTGAAAGAAATTGTCAGTACTTTATATTTCTATAGCATTTTATATTTTACAAAGCATTTTCACATTTAGATACCTGGCCTCTCTTTTTTCAGGTTTGTATTCAAAGATGATGTCCAAACTATTTAAATAATTGGTTGAGCATAGTTATTGACCCATGAGAACAGATATTAGTTCTAATGGTCATATATCTATACAGAACCAGCTGTGAGTTTTTTCTATAATTATCTTTTTTATTATCTTGCCATATAAAAGTCATATTTTCAAGGAAAAACATGTTTTGATCAAGACAATTTTTTTTGGTGAAAACGACAGAGATTCAACTTAAACCAGCTTAAGCAAAAACAAAACAAAACACAAGAAACGAACACAGACTTTGACTCACATAGCCAGGTAGTCTAAGCATGATTGATCTAGTGGCTCAATCAAAATAACATTACCAAGGATCTTTTTCTTTCCATTTTCAGATTTATTTTTCCCAGGCTAATCTTATTTTTTCCTGCTGCAGGAAAGAGAGTTGTGGAGAGCCCTGAAACTATATCTTTACAATGGAGAGCTAAAAGGAAGTAAAATTCCTTATTTCTTAGGACCAATGAATAGAAACTCTCAGGTTGTTTCTGGTTGTGCTATACACTCACCTCTTGAACCAGTTACTGCTGACAAGGACATATGGTGCCATGATTGGCAGGACTTGGAATATGCTCCCCTCTTTGTTTAGGGAATGAGTGGACACTTAATTTCATGGTATTACTAAAATCACACGGGATGGGGAAAAGAACAATTTCCCAAAGAAAACCAAAGGGGAGTGGGAACAATTGCTGAGTAGACTATCATTGCCACAATTTACTATAGAAAGTGAATCACAAAGTAATTCATATTTAGAAAGGGTAAGCTTTATGGTTAGAGTAATATTTTTCTGTGAAGTTCTTCTATGTCCTTTTAAAAAATATTATTTTTAGTAAGGACACAACTACTGGTTTGCCAAGTTACTTTGATTCACTTGTATAATAATTTACTAAGAGAAAAAATACTATCTTTCAATAATATAGTCTTCAAGATAGTCTTCTAGCCCTTAAAATTGAATTGTAAAACATATACAATGGTTTTAAGTGTCTTTTGTTCTCTTTTAATTATGCATGACTTCTCGTTACTCCATTCATAGTAATCTTTCCATGAAAAAAATCTACCTCTTTCTTACACTCTGCTTTGTTCATTTTCCAAGTATTTTCCTATTAACCTCCCTCTAAGAACCTCTCATTTTAAAGGCAATCTGAACATACTATCCTTGATGTTGCTGAATTTATGCTAATCCAAAATGTACTCTCACTTTTTCAGAAAGTTCATGCATCCTATAGCTTTGAGGATCTAAATATGTTTAAATATTTTCTGTGTTCAAGTGAAATGTTTTCCCCACAGAAAATATATAATAATCAGAGAGCTGGATATGTTCTGATTCAACGGATGTGTTCTCTTCAGTAGTTCATTTGTCCATCAATGATTCATCAGGAACAGTCTCATCCTCTCCAGGCAGGTGTTCCAGGAAATGTGTGTGTCTAGATAGAAATGTCTGTAAATTGTACAACTTAAATTGCTTGCATGGGTCATTCCGGCATTTCCTCGGTTTTGCCCTTTTCCCTACTTGGAATCTTCTAATCTTAATCCTTGTTATCTTCTTCATCTGGCAAATTTCATAAGTCTTACCTTCTCTGGAATGCTCTACCAGCAACTCTAAGCAAATTTTATGTGTTGTATATTCCACAAAAGATGTAAGTAGCCATCTTTATACTACTTATTACAACTCCTTAATATTGATGTTATTTATTTGTTTTCCATTAGGGTCTACCTCCCTGAGAACTCAACACATCTTTTTGACCTTTCACCCCTGGTGCAAACCCTGGAGTCCAGACATACACCCATTATTACCAAAGACTATCACACTTACCCTTTCATATACCCTGAATTCAACTCATCAACATTTTATTTAGAACACATCAAAATCTGAACGCTCAATGAGGACATAAACTGTGTATATCTTATTCAGCACCACCTCCTCAGCACCTATAACTACTTACCTAAGAAGAGGTCATTCCTCAGTAAATATTTATAAAATGAACATAAATAAATGAATAAATAGAAATTAATTCATTAAGTGGATAGAACAAGATCAAAGCTCAGACTCTATGCCTTGAGATTATAATTCATTAGCCTCTCCCTACAACTTCCTAAACTGGTTCCAATGCTATCCAATGCACAGTCAGGGTTGAGAAACACTGTCCTAAATTCATAGTATCTATCACAGCCCTGGAGGTGTGATTGGCTCTTTCTATGTCCAAGCAATTGTTTTTCTTCTCTCACGTAAAATAGTCTCCTTTGTGACTGAGGATGTCACTCTAGCTATACATATTCTATTTCCCTCTTGTTACTACTAACTACAAAATTACCAGGCACTCTTTCTCATTGATTAGGGACTTTAGTGCTTGGTTATCATACATTTTCTCCACTCGAAGTCTGGCATCATCCCAAGTGGTGTCAAAAGTCATTGAGATCATCCTACAAAATTTTGCCCTTTAAGATGTAACTGCTAGATATCATTGAACTTTAACCCACTCTTCTGTAGGATCTAAATCTTATCTTTGGGTCAGTCTAGGTTTTCATATCATCATCAAGAACTGCCCATGAATTGATTGATTGATTATTTATTTATTTATTTATTTATTATTTAGCTATCTATCTATCTATCTA
>AWHC01083881.1:0-17716 GCA_000465285.1 Eidolon helvum
TTTTTTGTCGTTGAGTTGTATGAGTTCTTTATAAGTTTTGGATATTAACCCCTTGTCAGATGTATCATAGGCAAATATCTCCTCTCATCAGTAGGTTGTCTTTTCATTTTGTTGATGGTTTCATTTGTTGTGCAAAAGCTTTTTAGTTTCATGTAGTCCCATTTGTTGTTTTTCTTTTGTTTCCCTTGTCCTAGAAGATATATGCAAAATAATAATAATTACTAATAGCAATATCAGAGAGTTTAAGAGACCACCCTTTAAATTTTCCATTTATGAGGCTAGTCAGGTGGTGTTCTGTTGGTCCAGAGGTGTGCTGGTTCTGGGGCCCCTTGGGAGGGACTCTCATGTAGGCCAATGTCAGCCGCTGCCTTTGATTATTCAGGGTTACTTGATAGGATTTACAAAGTGATCCATGAATGATTGCTGTCTGTGCTGGATCTGGAGAGTGAAGACCACGCTGCAGGCCAACCTTGGTTACCCTCAGTACCAGGCCCAGCAAAAGGACCAGCACCTCAATGCCTGAGGCTGTCTGCTGGTTGCCCATAAGTCTCCACAGCTGAAAGAGCCTTTGGTTGGTTGGCTTAGGAGTTGGGTGGGTCAGGGACCCAGGAAATTATAGGGATAAAGTGTGCAGATTTCACCCAGTCAATGCAGAATCATGTTTTGTTCCAGTGCTGAATCTGCAGCTTTTTATAAAAGTCTCAGATCACAGCAAAGGTAGCTGTGGCCTGCCTCGTGCCTGCATGCACCCAAGATGCATTCATGAAATACTGTAGCTCAGGGTGGGGTTTGTGGCCCACCACAGAAAGTCTCTCTCAGGATGCACTGGCTGTGCACTGGCCATGTGAATTGAGGTTTGTTTGTTTGTGTCGAATTTGCAGCCCAGGGAAAGCACAGAGTGGAGCTGGTTACTGAGAAATGAGCCTACCATGAGCAATTTGTGGGTTGGGTGGTGCGGAGTCTCAGGGAGACATAGCGAGCCAATTCTGTCTGGCCAACGTAGATTGCTGCCAGAGCTGAGCCCATGGACTTCCACGAAAGTCACAAATCACCGTGAGGCCAGCCGCTGTCCACCTTGGGCCCATAGATCCCAGGGATCTGCCCAAGAGACAGTGCAGTTTGGGCTGGCACCAGTGGCCAGCTACTAAAAATCTCCCCCATAAAGTGTGGGCTGCATGTAGGCATTGCAAGCTGAGGGCTGCTGCTTGCTCACAAATGCATGGCCCAAGGAAGGCGCAGGGTAGGGCTGGCTGCCTGACAACAGGCCTGCTGTGGGCAATTTGTGGGCTAGGTGGGGCAGGGTCCCATAAAGACATGGGGTGGAGCAGGCCAATCTCACGCGGCCAATACAGCTTCAGCATTGGCCGAATGGGAGGAGTATCCAACCCTGGCAAGATGGTGCCCATCTGTAGTCTGCCCCGCAGGAGGGCCCACAAAGGTAGCAATGGTGGCTGTCTCTCCAGCCCTTGCTCCAGTGCCACACAACTCAGTCCTTCTCTGTATGCTTCCCATACCTCCCAAGCTGCTGACTTGACCCTCCGCTGGTACCCAGGTTGAGTGTCTGCGAGCGAGTCTGTGTGCGGACCCTTTAAGGAGGATGTCTGGTTTTTCAGGCTCCTTCTAACTCACCCAGATGGCCAGAACCTCTACTGATTTTTACAGTAAGATTTTGTGGAAACTCTTCTTCCCAGGGCTGGAACCCTGGGCTGGAGAGCCCTGTGTGGGGCTAGGGACCCTCGTCCCTTCACGGAGGCCTCTGCGGCTATGTTCTCCCTCCTGGAGCTCAGTCACCATGCCTGGGTGCGGGACCAGCCACCACGCCTGGGTGCGGGACCAGCCACCACGCCTGGGTGCGGGACCAGCCAGCTTCGTGTCTTCGGCTGGTCTCGATGTGGCTTTTTCTTTACGGCCTCAGATGTATGTGTTAGGATCAGCTAGACTTCAAGTAGTTCTCCAAGTTGTTTGTTCTATAATTTGGTTGTAATTTTAATGCAGTCCTGGGAAGAGGTAAACCCTGCTTTTACATAGCCCACCATCTTGACCAGAACTTCCTCCTTTCCTGTCTTAAGGATCTGGTTTTACAGATACGCGATTGTTCAGCTTTCCCCCTGAACACTCCTTTATCCCCTCACACTTCTATTTCTCCACTCGTGCAGTTCTCTTCCCTGACAATGCCATTTCCATTCTTCTCTAACAAAGTTCTACTTATTATTCACTGTCCATTTCAAATGTTACCAACTTTTAAACCCTTCACCTAAGCAGAATTTACCATTTCTTCCCCATTCTTGTCACATTTACATATTCCGACATGACACTCATCCATTGCAGTACTCAGTTGGGTGTGTACATTTGTCTCTCCACCAGACAGAAAGCTTCCAGTCTTTTTTCTCCTATAGTGTCTTGAAAGGTGCATAGCTCTATGCTACTCAATGAATTCTAATATCCTTAAGGTATCTCAATGATATCTACTATCCTTCATGAATTCTCCAAGCTGACAATATCCCCTGTTTATCTTCTTTGCTCCAGTTGAAATTGCAAAATATGTTGTATCCTTGAAGATCTCCTTTCCATTGTTCCTTCATCCTTGAGTATCTGTGATCTGTATCCTCAGTACTGACCATAGTATTTAGCATCTGATGCATGCTCAGTAAATATTTGTTGAAATAAATCAAAGCATTGCAAATAAACATTGAGCATGTACTATGTACATGTCATGTGACAATCTTTCCCTCGAGTAACCCCTCATACTGGTTCTCAACCTGTAGTTCTCTGTCTTTTCTTATCCTATGATCCTAGGATCAAAAACTCTGGGCTCCAGTCAGTCCCTATTTTAAGTAAACAAATTTCTTGTTTTCCAGTTCTTTCCCATTTCTGAAAATCTCCTACAGATACACGTCTTGGGTCTTTCATGACACCTTAAGTCACTTTTTTATTCACCTTCAAACTAGCTTCAGTCTTTTCCTCCTGAGATCAGCCCCATAAAAAGAAGAGGTTTGTACTTCTGGGTCCTGAAGATCCACCCATCAATGACCAGCAGCATAACTACATCTTCATTACTGATGAAGAAGCACAAAGAAATGACACAGTGAAGTCCGTTTAGTCAAACCTGAGGGAATCGCTTACTGAAGTCGAAGTGGGCTTCTCTTAGACGCATGGTTCTGGCACCAAGACAGGAACAGCACGCCATCTGTGCTGCAGCTCTGTGCTCAGAGACCTCCACTCCTGGGTTCTCTCCCACTGATTAACAGGTCCCCTAAAATAGCTGTTGCTATGTTTCAATTTAGAATAAACTACAAAAAGCAGAACACACAGACACAAAAAGATATTTCGAAAGGCACTTCAAAGATGTTTGGTGTTTCTTGATTTATTAGTTGCAGGAAGTAAGACTCTAGTGAGCAGAGCAGAAGGGGTCAGGATAGTTAAAAATGCTGCTGTCAGCCCACAGAAAATTTAGGGTAATCCCACAGTCCTGGAGGGAAGGTGGCGACAGCTGCCTCTCGTTTGGTGGAGAAGGCAAAGTCCACCCTGTTGGTGGTCATGTTGTAGACAGAGTAATACTCCCTGAGGAAGACACCTCCTAGAATCCACAGGGGCTGCCCAGTCAGGGAGGGCAGGGAGGTAGCCTCAAGTCCAAGCCTGCAGTGGCCATTGTTCTAAAGAGACAGAGGACATGAGGATACAACCAGTCTCACCACGGAGACCTTTCCCCACAGGAACTGCCCCCACCCTATATTCCATGACACCTATGGGGATCTCTGAATTATTGTTCACACTCAGCCTTGCCACTGGGGATTCCCTGTGGCTGCCCAGATGTGAGCTGGGGCATGGAATTTCCAAGGAGCCTGGGGAGTGAAGACATAGGCAGAGGGAGGCAGAGGGAGCTGGGACCTGCTGATGATGAAGGCGATGGTGGGCATGCTTATGAAGTTTCCTGACATAATGTATATGATTTGTTATAAGCTGGGCCTTGTCTGATATTGATTTGTCGAAAGCCAGCACAGGTCCTCATTTGCTGAGCCCTTCCCAGGATGTGGCTTCTTACCAAGAGGAGTAGAAGTTGAAGATGGGTTGGGTGAGCTGGCCTTGCTGCAATATTGTCTGCATAACTGCCGGGGCATTCCCCACCACCATGTGGGGACAGGCCATTCCCAGGATCCCATCAAAGTCTGTGAATAGTAGAAGGGAGTGCTGGGCTCATTCTCACTCAGGCCGAACTCTTGGTTATTGACGATGATATTCTGAACCTGGGGCAGCAGACAGAAGAGCCTAACAGTTGACACGGACAAAGCCTTCCTAGACTTGGGTGCCCAGGATGTGGAAGCTAGGACCTCTTCTGGGGAGAGGAAGTTGGACTGTTTCATGCTGAGCTCAATCATGTGCGTGGGTGAGGAAGGTGAAAGGGCAACAGTTTCACCCAACCACGTGTTTTGGAAACAAGAGTGTGGGTGTTGGGGAAGCAGAGGCAACTGTTTTCTGAAGTTATAATTTCCACTTCATTGTACAATGAAAGGACTGTGACTGGTTTTATGTTGAACAACCCATGTTCAAGAACGATAGAGAAATTGTGGGCGTTAGTCATAAAGAAATAAGAAAATAGTGAAAGAGCAGGTCTTCAAATATCCAGAGTGGAATTGTGTGGAGGAGGAAGCAGATTTATTCTATGTGGTTCCAGAGGGTAGAGTTAAGTCCAGGGAGCAAAGTCACAAGAAGACACAACAACTTGAACACATAGAAAGCTTTCTACAGTCAGGACTGCTGCGGAAGCAATTCCTGTTTGGGGAGGAAGGTCGAATTCAATGATCTTTGACATCCTTTCCAACTCTCAGCTCCTGGGAAGGTTGTACCTAATTAGTAATCATGATTTCTCTCTCAGCTTAAGGCTCCAGAAAACGGGCACCCAATCACAAACCCTTAGAAGCTATGAGAACATCGCCCGCAGTCATGGTGTCATATCCCAAGACCACACTCAGGCTGTCACTCCCATAGGACAGTGTGTAGATGAACCTGTTGTTTCTGAAGGTGGAGGACAGGCTGGGGTTGAACTTGTTGTGATTGGCTGTAGAAAAGCAGAATGGAATATTAATGTCATTCACTGCTTCCCAAAATACTTGGAGGCAACTTACCCCCAATGGGATCATCAGACCAAGTCTGAGAGGGAGCTCAGCCTCAGTCATTTGTAACAGAGACAAACTGTGTTAGCTCCAGAAAAGCCTGTCCCCTTGGATGACAAACGTTGCCCGAATTCTTTCCAATCTACCATTCCCTGAGGAACGAATCACCTCGAAAGTGCCAGGAATCCTGGCCCACAAAAAGAGCTGAGAGAAAGGGACAGTATAGAAGGGATGGAAGTGTTAGTCTATTTCTTCTGTCTCTCTCCAGAGTCGTCAGCACTTCTAAAATGTAGACTGAGGGCAAGATTTCTAGATATTCCTCATTTAAGGAGAATGAGAGATCTCTGGAGTTGACATTACAAGCCTGTGCTCAATCCTCACACAGCCTCTCTTTCTGCTCCCATCCATGGGCAGATGGTGATGGTGGGTATGTACTCACAGCAGGCCTGGCTGTGGCAGTATGTGGAGGGTACCCACAGGTAGGAGGAGCTCATGTCAAAGAGAACCAGTAAATTTTGGGGTGGTGTCCCAATGCCAATCTCTCCAAAATAAAAAGCCTGTGAAGAAAGATTTGTACCCTTATTAAGAAGCCAAGCCTTGTCCTAAGGATGGGGAAGAAGTTGACCCACTGGAAGCCACATTTCATCAAAATCATTTCCTTTGGGGAATAAGAGACTTCTCTGACAACTTTTCCACCCCATGTGGGACCAAGCTCCTCTCAATATTTCACTTTTTTTCTCCGTAATTTTTGCCTTTGACCAGCTGAGACTTAGCCTCACAAGACAATGTTCTCTAAATGTGTTTTCTACTTTGTAATAAAATAATACCTCCACAGGTATATCATGCTATGCCAGAACACCCAAATTTGGAGACGCAATCATTTTTTTCTCCTTTCCAAGTGTCTATCCACCCTCCCACGTCACTCTCTCTCTCTCACACACACACACACACACACACGCTTCTCCCCTTTGCTTCCAGTGTTAGATATTTCCACTACCTTTCTCTTCCTTCTTGGTCCCGTACTAGCAAAGGGTGCTAGGAAGTCTGGGATGAGAGGTAGCATGGAAAGCAAGAAGAGAATGTCACTAAGAGACAGTTTAAGTTCTAAGTGAATTTGGGCCAGTCACATCACTTACCTGCCTCTAGTGCCTCCACCTGGAATAGAAGATTCTTAAAGTGGCGTTTAGCTCTGACGCTTTACGTACCATCTCACTGAAGACAGGCCACAGGACACCGGCATGCCGAGGTGCCCTGAGCAGGCATTATAGCCTCCAGAACAGTCAAACATTTGCTCTGGGCACCAGTGTGTCTTTCCGAAGCGGGAGGTATACAGTGTCCAGAGGCTCTAGAAATGTTGCCTGGTGGCCTTGCGGGGGTTTTTCTTCTTCCTATGCAGCTCGTTTGTAGGACTTCCTTTGGATCTCTCAGTTGACTTGAACATTCTCACTATGAATCTCTTAACCCTACAAATGAGATGGACCAGTGAAGAGAGGAAAGGAACAAGGAAAGGGAACTTCTATACTCTTAGATGGTACCAAACCATAATTTTTTCATATACTTTCCATAGGAAGGTGAGGTTTAGGTTCAGTAACTAGTCCAAAATCAGAGCTAATGAGAAGTATGAATGAGTATTTAAAAATGGTTATTAGCCCAGGGTTACAGATCCCCACTCCTCCTTCACTCACACCCAAATAGTTGGTGATGGGTTTGTAAGCAACGGCATCATTGTTGAAATGATACTTGGCAGTAAGATCATCCTTTGGATGGTTCTTTACAAGCGTCTCCAGTACACCCTGCTCCTCAATCACCTGGCAGATAGACTTGCCTTTTTTTCAGGATGATTCTACATGGAATAGTGTAAACAGGAAGAATGAGCTTCATCTTGTTCCCATTAAAGCAATCACTCCAGTGTTCCGACCTGTATATTCTCAAACCTCTTCGGTACTCAAGTATAGCATTTTACAGGAAATGGTCCAGATTTTAGCAAGTTCTGACCCCTGCAGTCATCCCAGGATTTCCAGCATGTAAATACACTACACCATATAGTTGGGTTTGAGTACTTCCTTATAGTTTCCAGAGAATAAATGTCTGTTTCTTCCCAGTTCCTTCTGTAAATTTGAGGCAGGGATTGTGCATCCTTCCTTCTTAGCCAACAAAACACCCAACCTATACTTACACACACACACACACGCACACACACACACACGTGCACCACTCATTTCAAGTCTTGGCCCCCAATGGCTGTTCAGTTCATGATACCAAGAGACAATAAGACTGTCTCTCTAAGAGACCTGCAGAGGAAGGCCTTTGTGCTTCCCTAGCTGGTCATGCTCCCTTAGGACTGGACTTTACAATGAAGCTGAATCCCAATGCACACCTTTCCACACCCTCTGAGAGGTGTAGACAAAGCAAAAGACCAAGATGAGGATCTTCATGGTGCTGATTTTCAACTGCCCACCAACACACAGGACACAGTGGCAGACCCAAGTGTCGGGACACAGAGAGGGAGGTTGGGTCCCTCTCTTATTCCCTAATCTCCCTGCACTTATCTCTAGGCACGTGGACATTTCTACCATTTGTAAAAGCTTGTGCCTCTACCCATTCATGGATTCTGTTTGTTTTTTTCCTTTGGCAAGCATCAAGGACTTTAATATCCACTCTGTGGTCAATTTAAAAAGCAATTAATGGCTTTGCTGATGGAATCTAAAGATTAGGATGAGATGATAAATGTAAAATGCACTGGGGACAAAAGATCCTGGTACCCTTGTCTACCAAAAAATGGATGCTGGCAATGGAACAATTTGCTCTTTAGCTGAAAAAGAGCCTGTGCTTTCTGGAGATTGCCAGTCTGCTCTCTCCTCCTTTTCCTCCCTCTTCCTCTGATCAGTCTCATCTATAGCCTTCTATATATGATTCTCATAGTGCATGACACTCTACTCTTTATTTCCAGCTCCTGAGGTCACGAATTAGCCAACATTTATTGAGTGCCTGCTCTGTGCCCACCTCTGTATTAAGCTCTGGGAGTTCAAAGATAATTAAGAAAAGGTCCTTGTATGCAGTGTCTGCATTCCTGCTGGGATGACTGACACATAATCAAATTATGAGGAGCTATAATTACTCTAGGCACTTAAATGTGTGTTGAACAAATGAGAGGGATAATAACAGTATTCATTAAGCAAGCAGAGAGAGGGAGTGATAGCTCCCAGTGGGATGGAAAAGCCTGCACAGAAGAGGTAACATTTGAGTAGGGATCTTGCAGGATGTTAGATGAGCACGTAAGGGAAGCAGAAAAGTCATGGCAGGCAGAAGTAAAGCTTGACCAATGGCGCAAAGGAATGAAACTGTGTGATGAATTCAGAGAACATTGTGACCAGCGTGGCCAGAAGAGCAATTCTCAACATATTTCCTCACCAGCCAAGACACCAAGACACATCCAAAGAACCTGCACTGAATCTGCACAATTCTCATTATGCTCATTATAGCTCTGAAATGTTTCCACTAAAGAAACCATCTGAAATCGGAAGGACTTGTAATGCTAAAATAGAAATACTCTTGAGTCTACAGTATTATATTAAAGCAGTACGTATTCAGTATCTTCAATATTTTAACTATTATTCTATCAAGTTACTAATGACATGCTTCCTGATTGATTACAGCATACCAGGGACAGAATTACTGGACTAGAATACTAAGAATCTCTATGATTGTAAACAGATTATAAGATGGACCTCATATACCATGCTAAGCCATATTGACTTTATTCTGTAAGCAGTAAGGAGCCATTAAAGTTGTCTTAATCCAGCAAGTGACACATTTAATACCTTCTATATACCATTTATTAGTCTTTTAGATTGTAGTATTTTTAGAAGCATTAATGAGAAAGGCCAGTTACCAAAACGAATGATTGTAAACAGATTATAAGATGGACCTTATATACCGTGCTAAGCCATATTGACTTTATTCTGTAAGCAGTAAGGAGCCATTAAAGTTGTCTTAATCCAGCAAATGACACACTTAATACCTTCTATATACCATTTATTAGTCTTTTAGATTGTAGCATTTTTAGAAGCATTAGTGAGAAAGGCCAGTTACCAAAACGATTCCTTGAGTAAAGTTGTAGCTGGCATGAGAGAAGTTGCTGGAACTTTGTCGTGAATCTACCCTTGAAGCCATCGAGCTATGCACAAACCCAGAGAAGTTTTCGGTTTCATGTGTTTGATTTAACATTTCTTTAGAGAAATAAATTCTTAAAGGGAAACTTAAGAGCTATGCAGGATATGCTTATAACAAGAATACTCACCTATTGAACACTGATTTTGTGCCAGGCACATATGTCATGTAACCATTGTAATTTAACGTCCCCACGATTACATAGTTAATAAAAGGCAGAACTGGGACTTTAAGTCTGGTTTTTCTGAACTCAACCTCTATCTAAACTCTTTGTTTCAATGTGCGTAAAAGTATCAACTTTAACAGTAATGACAAAGAGATTTATATTTCATTTAATTTTTTTGTGGGAAGGTATTCTAATTGCTTTTCTCATACTCCCCTAGTTTTCTTCCTGGGCCCATAAAAAAATATAACCCCATGTGCTGCTGCCACCTGGTGGCGATGTCCCTAATTTACACAAAAAACATTTTTTGGACTATTGAAAGGACCCTTTTATGTGACTCTTCAAAATTCAAATTAGAAAGTGACAAGAGCTCATAACATCTGCTCTGTGGCTCTCTTTCCGAGGTGTGGACAACCTGTGCCTGTTTATTAGTCATGCCCGTCTGAGCCTGTGCCCTGCCTCTATCTCACCCACGTTAATCAGCCAAACCATCACCTTGCCGGTGGTTCCTAAGACTCCTCCCGTCCCACGTCTGTGCCTCTGGCCTCTTGTCAACTCTTAACACTTTATTAACTGATATCCTATAGTAAGGAAGAGCTGTCCCTTCTTCCCATTTGCTTATTCTATTATTCATTAATAGCATATGGCCTCATGCTATTCTATGGGTTACAATCAATTATTATCATTATTTTGTTGCTTGCATTGTCCCAGTTTTGGCCACTGGGAAGCCCTTCAGTGTGGCTCTTGTGTCTCTCCAACACGGCCCCATCATTTTTTGAGTACTTCCTTATCATCTGGAAACAAAAGAGATTCCAGTCTTTTCCTGCACTTTGCCTGCTCCAGCACGAGAATGAGCCATTTCTTCAAGGGTCCCCAGCTCCTTCTATGGGAGAACGAACCTTAGAAATCAGGATCTGGACATTACATATTATGTCAACTGTAACTGAAAAAAATTTTAATTTAATAATATGAAATTATACATTTTAGCCCTAAAAAAATTTTTTTTAAAGGATCTGGGCATTAGAGGTATTTATTACTTCTGAGATGTCATTTCTTCCAGGTGCTCTCTATATCTATTTTTATATTGACTTGTTTGTCAATATATATATACTTATATACTTTTAGAACCATAATTTAGTATTTATACCTCCAACACCACAGGGTAAATTCTAATTTTTCCCTCTCTAGCCTGTTTGTAAGCCACTATGTTCGGGGGTTGGTTTGTTATGCAACTTAACTGATTTGTGATTTATGCTGTCGGCAACACAGGCCTGTGGCCTGTACCCACATGTGTAAATACATCCTTCACCAGCTTCAATAATTTTTGAGAAGTGCTTTTAATTTGATACCCTTATTTTAAAGACTTGGAGGCTGCACTTCTAAAAGAAAAGGTAACATCAGCGATAGGTATGGTACCCGCTCTGAGCACCACCGTCCTCCAGAAGGGAAAGGCTAGAAACTGATCCTGTGTCTATACAAACTTATGAAGGTTGATCATGCCCAGGAAAACACTCCATAGGGAGATTTCAGTGTGTAGTAAGTGGGAATTGATGTTTCAGGAGGAGACCTAGGGAAAGTATGCAGGTAACACACAAAAACACTGTGTGTGCCTTTCTCTCAACCACTTCTTATGGTAAGAATGGGTGGGGGTTTTCAGAGACCACTAAGATTTTACCAAGCAGGGAATGAATATGGAAGATTCAACTTCCTCCTCCTTCTCCCAGTCTCCCTTGAGGATTGAGAAAAACTGCCCTAGAAGAGATTCTGGCTCTGACCAGCAGTGAAGCGAGCAGTTGTTCACGGCAGAGAGTGAAGCACATCGTCCATTCTGGAAAACATCAGTGTGGGCCAGACACAACTTGCCCTCCAAAAACAGCAGTAGGGGAAAGTGACTTTCAGCTGAAATTGGGTTGTACAGGTCATTTCAAGAAAATATCTTCAGAGAACTCAGATGGATTCTTGTGTTTCCAGTTTATTCAACAGAAAAGAGGTTACCTCACTGTGGCTCTGAGGCCTGTTTTGTCCCATGAGTGGTTGATGAATGGCTGGGCACAGACATCACTGTCAGGTGACCTAGAAGAGGAGACAAGGGCTTTCCCCAGCTGTTGCCCCTCAACAAAGCTTAGGTTTCTCGATCCACAGCAGAGCTTTCTGAGTTTTCTTTCTTTAGAGAGAGAGGACTTGTTGGAAGGGTCATTAAGTTGACAGAAGAATGGTTGTCAAAAAAGAAATGTGTCCTGGGAGTTAGATGACAGGGCGAGAGAGTAGCACCCTGTTTTCAGCATCCATCTAAACACCAAAGTAACCTACCTGGGGGCCAGTGTCCACCTCAGAAGTCAAATTCTCTCCTCTTAGCATCTTAGTGTGCCCATCAGGGATGACTGTTATCTTTCTGGAGAGGATAGTCATCTTTTCAGGTGCTATAGACTTCCCTCCAGGGAGCATGATCTTCACTCCAGAGGGCTCAGTATGGAGATGCGTGAAGGCAGTAGTCGTCTCAGAGTGATGACCCACAGGGGTCATGGTCTTCTCTGCGGGGGTCTCAGTCTTCCCTTCTAGAACTGCAGTATGCTTTCCAAAGGACAAGTTGTCCTTTGCAGGGGTCACAACCCCACCTCTGGGGACTGTAGTCATATTTTCAGTCTTCCTACAGGTCTCAGTGGCTATAGCCTCTCTTCCTAGGAGCAAAATCCCAGAATCAGCAGCCAATGTCTTGGGCACACTCAGCCTTTCAGGGCTAGTTCTTGAAGAATTCACAGTAGACAAGAGTCAATATTTTGGTGAAGGAGTTGCACTGGACCCAAGAAAATCATAGGAAAGGATGAGATTGCTACCTCTTCCTCCCCATCCCCATTGATTACTGGCAAGGCCAGAACCACTCCAGGACTGAAGTACCTGCTTCCAAAAGCCAGAATTGGAGGATTTCATGAAGCACCCACTTGAGGATGCAGATGAAATCCCACCACAGAAGCCCTGCTCCCCCACCTCATCACATGTACGTGACTCCAGGCGCCCATGGGAACTCAGCAGATTTGCTACATTTCTAGTGAATGACCCCAAGAAGGGGCCTGCCGGTTCTCTGTGCTCAAGTCCTCACTTTGACCTCTCTGTGCCTTCAGCAAGGCCTTGCCCTCAGTGCTTAATTCCTTACTTGTCAAATCCTCAAGGAGAAACCCTGTGTCCCCCACAGTGGGAGCAACCAGGAACAGTGCTGAGGGCAAGGAGGCTGCTCTAGACAACATGCAGTAAGGAACCGGGTTGGGGTCCCATGTCTGTCCCTGACTAGCTGTTACCCTTCTGAGCCCCAGTCTCCTTATTCGTAAAATAAGGATTATAAACTATCTCCAAGGATGTTTCAGCTCTAGCGTGCCAGGTTCCATCCCCTGTCTGCCAGAATAGTTTCTACTATCAAAGAGATGTCAAAAGAAACCTAAATTCCTTTTCTGGTCCTTGTCCTATGAAAGCAGGAGGGAAACAAACAAACAAACAAACAAAAACAGAGAAATAAACTCATATATATTGAGTGCTAACTATGAGCTTGCACAGTTTTCATTCCATATCTCATTTAATTCTTATAATAATGTCATGAGTAAAAGGATTATTCCCATTTTACAGACACAGAAAACAAAGCTCAGAGAGGTCAAGTGGGGGACACATCTAAACCAAGATTAGGAAACAGATTGGCTTGAGAATAATAAAATCTTATTCTCTTCCCTCAATGTCATGTCACCACCAAATCCTTTAGATCTAACAGAAGGGGCCCATCCTGGGCCTGCGTATGCAACTTTCAGCTCCAGCTGTAAGTCATAGCTACTTATCAGCCTGCAACAGGAGGTTATTCAACATGTAGACAAGGGGAAAGGGCCAGTGCCACTGAAAGTGCCCCTGACGTCATCTAGGTCCAATGTCCACACCATGCCCCCCCCCAATGTTCTCTCTTTATGAATAATGACTGAAATAGTAGTAGTCGGTCAACCTCTTATACCGTCCATTCTCCAGGCTAGGTACAATGGCAAAAAAGAGAAGACAGAATATCAGGAGGCAACACAGCAGGATGGTTGGGAGTATAGTCTGTGTTTAAATCTAACCTCTACCACTTATTAGCTATGGGGTCTTGAGAAACTGAGATTTCATCTCTTTGAAATAAAAGGATTGAAGTAGATGGGGTTAGGAAACCCCAGTTAGTTTGGGTATGCCTGAAATTCACCCACTGTAGTCATCTGCACATTTTCATCCTCCACGCGATACATAGAGAGAGAGAGAGAAAGAGAGAGAGAGAGAGAGAGAGAGAGAGAGAGAGAACAGACAAGGGCCTCATGGTAGCCATAGGGATATTATATACTGGAGCAAGAAAGAATCAAGTTCTCACCTTGTGTCTGAAGCTGATGGCATCATCATAGCTAACCCACTTCTCCCCATTGTAGGCACATGGGACATACTGATAATCAATACAGCACTTCTTTGCTCTCTGGAGAAAGCAAATCTGCCAGGAGGATGACAGGTCACTTCTGTGAAGTGCCATGGAGAGAAGCACCAGCAGACACATACTTCCTTGCCCAGAAATGAAGAATCCAAGAATCCCCCCCCAGAGGATGAGAAGAAGCTAGACCAAAGAGGGAGAGGGGAAGCCCCTCACAAAGGACCTGCTCCCTATTCTGAATAAATTCTCGCTCTTGCATTCCTTCCTCTAATATCCATGATGGAAGACAGGGAGGAGACCTAGGAGTGGGCGACTTTCTTCAGGAAGCAGACCTGGGTTTGGAAAAACCATGCCAATGCCAAACTACCAGCAGCAGTGAACTTGACCCTTGACCAAGCCTGTACCGTTTTCAAAGAGTTTTCATGAACAAGTCTCCCCTCTATTCATTAGAAAGCAGCATAAACTGCCCCATCTACGTAGTCATCGAACTAGCGTTTGAACCTCTAATTAATGTAAGAGTCTCAAAGGCAAAGAGAACTAGGTTATTATAATCAGTCAAGCATCTGAGTGTCAGCTGGGTGCCCAGCATTGTACTGGAACCATATGCTGCAGAGGACAGTGTTCAAGATGGGTTGCAGAAACTAATGCCTAAGTCTTTTTTTTTTTTTTTTTTGACTCTTTAAAAGTTCCATCAAAATCTCTTTGACCCATAATGTCCTTCAAGAACACTATTTCGACTATGCAGTCACTCATCACCATGCGTCACTGGATTAGCAGGAAAGCATCTCCATCGAGTTGGCACAGAGCAAGGATTGGAGAGACACTGGCACCTCCATTACTACCTAAGGCAAAGGCTTAGCCCTCCATCCCTCACCCCTAATACACCCTGTGCCTTTGTACTCGCTGTCTTCTGCCTTCCCATCTTGTCATTTCTGCTCATCAGGATCCTACCTGTGCTTCAAAGCTCTGCTTGAAATCTCCCAGCCACACACCCTGTGCCTCCTGTTGTCTCCTCGTGTGTTTTACATTCCCTTGGGTCCATGTCTCTTTTCTCCACTTGGTAGCAAGCTTTGTTGAGATGGGGATTAAGGAAGCAGAATTGGAGTAGAGGAAAAAGAATCTGTATAGAGGATGTTTTGGAATTGCTTCAACATAATCTAGCAGTGGGGAGGGTGGGAGTCTGTGGGAGAGATGAAACGAGGCAGGCCAGGAGTGGTTAATGATCGAGGGGTATGTGGTAGTGAGGGAAGGGGTAGGTTATACTGTTCCTTTACTTTTGCAAATGTTTGAAATTACATGTTCCAAATATTAATTATTTTATTTATGCCATATAGATAAGTCAGGATTGACTTTTATGACATTTAAGATTCTTTTAAGGGGTAAAATATCTGTCCCTCCTTTATTCAGATTTCACCCAGCCTCTCACCCCTTATCAAGAACTCAGATAACTTCCCCTGAAGAAAAGAACATATCCCAGACAGTGAATTTCCCCTGGCCCAGTAAACTACCTCTCTGTCCTGTCTCTGGCTGTCACCTTTGCCTTTGCCCCTTGTCCTTCCTCTCGCCCAGGCTGCAGGTGAGAGAGGACTAACTAATAGGAAGAGGTCCCTTTTCCTGTTACCTCATAATAAGCCAAGAAGCTAGATTGCTTGGTGTACTTCCCTGGAGATGCAAGTCCTATTGCTTCAGCCTGCAACCCATTCTTAGAAGATTTGAGGAGGCGAAACAAATATCCATTGGTGGGGAACCCCATGAGGAGCTTATCTGAGGGTGCCCCAGCTTTCGCCAGTAATTGATTGATGGCATGTGCCTGCAAGTAAGAAGAACACAAATCCCTCTTTGTTACCAAGAGCCAGTGGCATGGGCTCAGGGGCAGATGTCTGGGCCACCTGAGATCTTTCCTTCTCTCCCCGAAGATTTGGAGTCTCCGGGCAGAGAGAAGAGGGGCTGTTATGTCCTGTGACCTTTTCCATGCTTCCATGTAAGTCATAAGACAAGGCATTGATAAAATCCAGGAGTCTGTAAAGGGCAAGAGGAGGAGATAGGAAAATTCTTGAGTCAGATCATCATAGTGCTAGCTAACTAGCTGTGCATCGGTCACCCAGGCTTCCCTTCTATTTTTACCCAAGCCGTGCCGTCAACTTGAGACGCTGCCCCTGGAACAAAGTGCTGGTTAGGGACAGCTGTGCCTCTGGATCTATGCCATCCTGAGAGTATCCATGGAAACCGGCAGGAGTCAAACAAGAAAACAAATGTACCCAGGCCTGATACAAGTGCTAACAGAGGTCTGCCAAAACCATCAGGAGTAAATTTAGCAGTACAGTCCCACGGCGGTAGATGAGCTTCCGTCTTTCTACCATTTAAGAAAGCATTAAAACTCATCTCATCCGGAAGGCTGTCACATGATAAAGTATAACAGAGCACGTACCAGGTCACAGGTGTAAGGGTTTCCATGAATTATCTAATTTAATTTCCATCTGGCCAGTACCCTAAGTACAAATGTCTCCACTTTAAAGCTGTAGAAACTGAGCCTCAGATGGGTTAATGAATCTGCCTAAGGTCACCCAGCTGGGTGAAGGTAGGCGTCCCTCAGTCCTGCATGGCTGTCGCACCAACACCAACACCAACACCAACACCACCAACGAACCACGCTCCCCTGGGCCGCTCTCCTTCTCACCCACATTGAAACCACTCCCCCTGGGCAACCACACACAGAAATGCCCTGTCCTCTCTTTGGTTCTGCATCTGCCTCAGTTTTCTCATCTGTAAATACTAGATTCTTGAGGATTGAGCCAATTCGTCCAGACCCGGCCTGTTCAGAAAGAATTCTGAGCTATTCTCTGTCCGGCTTTATAACGTTCGCATGAAGACATGTGCTCCGAAAGCTGGGCCTGACTGGGCATCCCTGTCTGGGGCTTCGCGGCAGCGGTTGGTAATTCGGCTGCCTCTCTGAGGCCAGCCATCCGCTGCACAGCGAACGTCCACGGCCGTACTCCGGATGGCAGAGGCCAGCCCCACGGCCCTCTCTCCTGTGAGACCCAGCAATGGGCTACGCAGAGGACTCCACCCAGGATGATGTATGTAATGGCTGATGTTACATCGCCTCCCTCTGATCTCCTAAAGGAGGCCTGGGGTCTAATGGGGCCGATCCGTGTTCCTGTCCCTGCTCCTCGGCCCACCCCCAAACTCGCAGGTGCACTGTGGCGGACACACGGGACAGCTCAAGGACAGCGCCTGGGCAGCTCTGGGGGTCTGAGCCCGAGATGCCTCCCTCCCTTCAACACACCGGCTCTCCGGGACAGCAGCCACTCGCCTTCCCAGACGCATCATAAGCTGTTCAGATGATGTGCGGTCCCCAGAGACAGTAGCAGAGAGCAGCAGCCTTGGCTGTGAGCTGAGCGGTGCCTCCTTCTGGAAAGCAAACAGGAGCTGCTGGAAAGTAAGAGGTAGCCAGAGGACCAGACAAAACAGTCCGGAAAGAGCATCATCCAGGAAACCTTTTTTTACGAGTCCCTTGAGCCAGGCTCTGGAAGCGTAAAGGTGAGTCAGACGCAGGCCCTGCCCACAGGCTCATGAGAAAGCGGACTTGAGCCAGTGTAGCAAATGATTTAATAGAGAAGTGCAGGCCGGCCGGGTCAGCAGCACAGGATTCAGGCTCCCTGCCCGCCCGCGGGGGTCCAGGAAGCCCCACAGAGAAGGCCTCGCCCAGGAGGGCTGGAGCAAGACCTCCATACGACAGAGAAAAAGAGTCACCGCAGGCCACCTGCTCAGCGTTCCTTGGCTTAACACCTTAGGGCGATGGCAGTGAAGGAACCTCTGTGGCTGCTTGCCCGCCCCCCCCCCCCGCCCCCC
>KE769542.1:0-15751 GCA_000465285.1 Eidolon helvum
TAATATATGTAATATAACATATAATACACATACATATAGTTTACATATAATTACACATACATATATATTACACTAATATATAACATATATATTACACTAAGGATTTATTATAATTGTTATATAAAAGTGAGATTATAATCAGCATGTGTCTCCATTTTTAATTCAATTATAACATTATTTCAAATCAATATTTACAACTTACTGTTTTTAATTGATCCATAATGTTCTAATGTGTAGGTATATATAATATTTTAATTTAAGCAATTATTCCCTTATTAATAGACATCTACTTTATTCAGGATTCTCCATAACTCCGAACAACATTACCATAACGTAATTACTCTCATGTCCTTATGGGCTGGTGCTTTTGTATCTGTGGCGTATATTACCAAGAACGGGACTAATGGATTAAAGAATGGGGCTAATGGATTAAATAAGATGTAGCTATATATACATTTCCCAAACAGTTTGCTGAAAAGCTGCAACAATTTACATTTGCACAAGGGACATATGACAGTACCTTTGTACATATATATTTTTCTACCAAAAGGATGTGAAAAGAATTTTCACTTTTGCTAGTCTGATTCCTATAATGTGATAGCTCATTGTTACTTTATTTTGATTGAAACTGAAAACTAACAAATTTAAGCATCTTTTCATTAGAACTTGCTCTTTTGTGAATTGCCTCTCTTCAGGTACTATGTGCATTTTCTAATATTTAGCACTCTTCTTGTCATTGATCAAGTACTATAATAAATTAGAGAAAATAACTCAGCTTTTAAAATAGTTTTTATAATTTGTCGTCTATCCCTGTATTCTGTTCATAATTTTTTGTTTTTGCTGTCTCATCTTTTCCTAATCAAATATGTCTATCTTTTCTTTTTTAGTTTCTGAGTTTCCAGCCAGTCTTGAAGAAATTCTCCCCAATGACCTTTGTCATTGATGTAGTTTACTTATTTTCCTTTTTAACGTTTTTCTACATTTAAGCATTTAATTGATGTGTAATTCATTTTCAGATATATAGTGGAATTAGTACAATTTTAGTTGCTCCCGAATAAATACAAATTTGTACCTTCCCCTGTTCTTAAGATTATAATCTTTTTTAACTGACTCGAAACTATCTTTGCCATATGTTAAATTAAAATATATATGCTGAGTTCTCCTAGAGTTCTTATCCTAGTCAATGTTTTGTTTGGGGTTTTGGTTTTGATTTTTTACTCCCTTGTCCAATACAACTGATAGATTTAATGTATGTTCTGATACTTGGGAAGAAAAATACCTATAACTATTTTTACTTGGCTATACTAAGGGTGTTTACTCTTACATAAAAAGATTAATATATTTTTATCAAATTAAAATCAATAACAATTCTGCTGGGATTTTAATTGGAATTGCTTAAGGTAATATGCTATTTTTATAATGAAGTTTTCATAATGCTGTTTATTATATATAAAACCACAGATATTATTTACATTGCTAAAACCTCAATTTACATTCTTCAGATTTTATTTAGATCACATTTTTTATTGCAGTATTTCTAAATTTAAAAATTATCACTATTATGTGGTACATAATGTCCTTTTTCTATAAGCTTATTGCTTAAATCAAGAAAACATTTGTTGGAGTATTGAACTAATATCTAGTCATGCTAAAAACATTTATTTTAATTCTAGTTTTAATTTAACTAAGCAATCACATTAACAACAAAGTGAGATTTATTTTCTCTTTTTAGTGATTGTTCCTTTTTTAAAAATCTATATACTGACAAGAATGCTCAAGTAAAGTTAAGAAATAATTGTGAGGAAAATTCTCTCCAGATATTGATTTTAATTGAAATTATTTTAATATTTCCTTAAAGTATGTTTCCATTACATTTTTCTTGGAATATTATTAATAATGGCTGACATTTTAGCAAATATGTTTGCTCATTAATAAAATCATATGTTTGTTTTCTATTTTAACTTATTGATAGAATATATTATAGTAATAGACTTCCTGATAGTAATCACATTTTACTTTCATAAAACAAATTATATTTAGTTATTGTATAACTTATAATTTTGATTCCTTTGTGAATTCAAATATTAAATTATTTAATATTTATTCATAATATTACATATATGTTCATGAATGATATTGATCTGAAGAGTCCTTTTTTGGTACTATTAGCATTAATAATGTAGTTATGCCATTTTCATAAAGGAAATGGAGAGGATTTTAAAAAATTTTAGTGTCTCAGAATAAAGTAAATTAATTGAAATTACTTGTGACTATATCTATTGGTCCTTTTACTTTTAAAAAGGTAGATTTTTAATCATTTTATCAACATTTTTTGATAATTGTTAACTTTTCTACTTTCCTTTGGATAGATTCTTCTAACCTAGTTTTTCCATGAATACAAAGTTTTCATGTGGGTTTTCAAATTTTACACAGATATGCTTCTAATAGTGACAATATTGTTATAATTACTTCCGTATCTGTGATTGTTTCCTTTCTTTATTTTATTTGAATTTTTCACTTTTTTCTCTAATTCTAATAGTTTAATCAAACAATATATATTGAACTTTTACCTTTACTCTCAACACATTTTAGTCCAGTGCTGTCCAATAGAACTTTCTGTAATGGAAATAATCTATGTCTGTACTGTCCATTATGGTGGCACTAGTCATGTGTTGCTAGTGAGCGCTTGAAGCAGTGCAACTGAGGGATTGAATTCTTAATTGTAATTAATTTCAGTTTAAATAGCTACATGTGACTAGGGTTACTGTATCGGAAATATAAGTTTGGATATGGGAAACATAATAGTGAACAAAATAGGCAAATACCCATCTTTGAGGAAAGCATACTGTAAAAGAAAAAGTTAGAGATAAATAAATATTAGATACATAACTTACCAGATGTAGATAAAGCATTATGTAGAAAAACAAAACAGAATAAGGAGGGAAAGTTATAACATGAAGGAGGTCATTTGATAAGAAATGATCAGGGAAATACCTCTTTTAAAAGGTGACATTTGATTCAGTACCTGACAGAAGTGAGTGCAGGCCCTAAGAGAAGTGAGTTCTGGTCCTAGCAATAAACAAGTGCGAAGGCCCACAGGTGGGACTATGTATGTGAACCAGAGGGAGAGAATAGTAGGAGGTGAAATTATATAGCATTTTGTAGAGCACTGCAAGGACTTACATTTCTCCCTGAGGGAGATGAGAAGTCATTGAAAGTCTTGTAAGAGAAGAGCAACTTGATCTAAAGTAACTATATGAACATTTTACTGGCTGCTGGATGGGCAATAGCTTATGGGGAACAAGGGTAAAAGTACAGAAATCAAATAGGAGGCTACTGCAGTTGTCTTGATGAGAGATCTGGTGACATGGATAAGCTGAAGAAGAGATGTTGAATTGGGGGTTTATTTTAATTGTATAATGAGAATATTCTTTTAAATGTGTAGACTGGCTAAGCTGTGTAAAAGAGGGAAATCAGACGTTTCCAAGGTATGGGGCTTATGTGACTGTAAGAATGTAGCTGATGATTGATGAAGGGGGAAAAGAGGAAACAAACAAATTTCAGGTTGAACTTACCATTGGGAGATGTCTTGACAAAGTTTCCAATGAAAGTTCCCTTGGTGTATACATTAGTTACCTTCTGGAAAATGTCAATAAGTAGTAAAATTATACAACTCTACTAATATTTGTACATTAAATGACTCAAATTCTAAATTCAAATCATATACACAAATTCTCACTCTCATTAATGCTTAGCAGGGCATTCAGAATTTGTGGAAGATGTATAAAACAATTTTGGTTGAGAGAGCCTGTCATGTACACTGCACTACAGTTAATAGCTCCCCACATTGCATAGATTGAAATGTGCATACTCATTCAGAACAAACTGAGATGAGCCAAGTTAACTGCTGAGATCCACTGAAAGATCTGAGAGATTGTAACTGTTAAGCACATTTAAATTTTATGTATGTTGATTTTTACATGGACATATATTTTTTTTTGTAAAAAAATCTAAGTACAATTTATGTTAATACAGTTTAAAGGGAGGATATTTAATATTATTTCAAATTCGGAAATAATCATGTTATCATTAGAAATGAAGACAAACACATTTAGAAATATGGATTAAGCTTTCAATTTATCATTTTGAATAATAAAGATTTATTTAAGTGTTTGACTTCTTAATATCTAAAAACATTAGTGGAAATAGGAGTGGAAAGTGGCTGTAAATTCTTTATGCTGGAATATGCCATTTATAATTGAATGCATGGTATTAAAAATAATTTAATATTTATATTCTGGATCACATATATCTGACATTTTTATTTTATATCTCATCTCAGATAAATTCAGGATCATTAATTGGTCATTTAATGGAAAAAATGGGTTAAAAAAGGAATAAGTAATCATTTTTAAACATTATATTTCTATTTAAAATATAAGCATGTACTTATATTCACCAATGTTTTAATGAGTACAACAATTACAGAGAAAAACGGTTTAAAAATCACCTACTGTTACATATTTTTCTTTAAAATTTAGTAAGAACTTAAGAGTATTTTTAAAGCAGTGTGACTCTATCTTCTTCGTGCCAGATCAAACATGGGAACCAAAATAGCTATAAAGCAGAAACAATATTTGCTTAAGAAAATGTCTAAAGAAGGCAAAAATCTCTTGACCAGCAACTTGTAGCAAAAACTGGAAAAAAAAATCATAGAATTGTTATTGATCAGCCTAAGGGAGGTTGCAACAGAAAAATATCATGAATGCTTTAAAAAGAAAGGCTATTCAATGTTTAGCACAGTGACTATAGTTACTAATACTGCATTGCATATTTGAAAGTTGCTGAGAAAGTGAATCTTAAAAGTCCTCATTACAAGAAAAAAATTGTAACGATGTATGGTGATGGCTGGTATCTAGATTTATTGTTGGTGATCGTTTTGCACTGTATACAAATACCAAATCATTATGCTGTACACCTGAAACTAATATAATGTTATATGTTGATTATACCTCAATTTAAAATAAGTTCAGTTGTGGTTAAAAAAACAGTGACTAAATTGTAAATCAATAATATCAAAGGGCGACTGTATATCTAAAACATATTTACTAGAAAGCACACATTCTTTCTTCTGTAAATACTCTGTATACCTACCTATTATGTTTCCTTAGATTTTTCAGTTATGTAGAATTCTGCTTTTTCGATTAAAATATTTTATATAATTTATATAGTGTTCAATTGTTAAATTTTTCAAGTATTCCCATCTATTGCTCAGTAGTGTGGCTTAGAAGACTGGAACCAAATAAATTGCTGGCATTGCCATAGTGATCTAACTCCAAATTTAGTTCTATGGTAAGGTGAATAGGACTCTTGAAAATTAAATTTACTAAACTAACTGGGATGCAATAAATTACAAATATATTCGTTTTTACCTAAGAGTAATGATGTGAGTTGTAACTCATTTAAGTATGTCTCTGAATTTAGTAAATCAGCTTAGCAAATACTGAGAGAATTTTTTTTAAATCTAGTATTTCTAACTTTTCCATTTCATGTTTTTGAAAACAGGGCACATCTTCCAGTACAGTAATGCTCAAGTTTAATAATGCTGAATCTTACTATCTAATGAAAAAACCTTCTATTCCATATATATTTACAACATTCTCATTACCAGTTATGGCATACAAAGCTTGGCCTTTAGTTTTTAATATGCTATTTATCTGCTTTCTAGTAGCATGAGAAAATTTAATAGATTAAAATTACTTTGCATGATTATCATGATGACCTTTTTTTTCTTTCTTTTTTTTTTTATAGCCGCCATCAGGCTAATGATGCCCTATCTTTAAAATATATATTCTATCTATCTTTACTTACTCAGGCACCTTTCTAATCTATCTCAGTATTTGCTATTCCCGTTTCTTCTACAACAGGCTCCAAACTGATCTTTCTTCTTTCACTCTTATTGATCCACTCCTCATGAAACATATAGGTTCTTCCTTTAGAAGTTAAAAATCAGTTCAATGAGGACTTCCACTTCCATCTAAAATGGAGTAACAGGAAGTAAATTTACCTTTCTGCTTGAAATAACTCCCCGCCCCAAAAAACACACACAGGTACACACAAATATTTGAAACAATGGTTTTCAAGACACTGGAAAAATGGCAATAAAAGATGATGATACTTGAGAGATGGGAAACAAAGTGAGTCCTATGACTGCCCCAGCTCAGTGTCTTGAGAAATTATTCAGAGCTCTCATGTAAAGAAGGAAAACTGAGTTGGAGCCCAGCAGACTCCCTGAACCAAAGAGTAAAAGTTGAGTGCAAGGGAATGTAATGTAATTAGATTTCATAGGACAGAGGACTAGAGAGTAGAGGGCTATACAGCTAAAGACCTCCAGTGTTCTAATCAGTAAGTGCATTTGAGAAAACTACATGAAGCCTAGGAAAGAACGACTCAAAAGTATTACAAGGGACAGTGACCAGTGCTGGCACAGGGCTGGAATGGCACATGTTCTTTCCAATTGAACTGAAAGAAATTCATATTTCATAGAACTTGGATTGAGTACTCAGAAAAGTCTTTCCTTGGTAGTAGAGAATAATTAACTCTAGATAGAGTACTATTCCAGACCCATTTAACAAATCGTAAAACCTCACTCACACAGATAAAGCTCTTTCCAAGTAATGACCTGAAGTTTCTGATCATGGTAGAAACAGCAGCTCCCTTGGTGATCCACACCTTGTGTGACTCTGGGACTCACCTTGGATATTCATTTTTGCATTCATTTCTTCAGCTCTCTCAATAATTCAGTTAGCTAGAGCTTCCTGAGTGATGGGCTATGGCATGCTAGTGTGTTACATGTGGGTTATAGATGCCTTAATATCGATTTTCTCATTCATTAGACATTGAGTGTTTTCATTGAATGTCTACCTATTCCATATACTATGAATTTGTAAAACCTTGCTGTAATGTAAATCATTTAATTAAATGTAATAAATCCCTTTCTGCTAAAACTAGGTAAGATTTTTTTTTTTCCATCCAACCAGCTGTTAACATAGTGCCAGTTCCCAGAATGTTGCTCTTTTATCCTGGGTTATCCAGAAACGAAGTCAGAAGACTTCTGTAGTAATTGCTTTATTAAGTAGTGCAGGTCTCACTCAGGAGCAGGACAGAGCGTGAGGGAGCTGAGCTTTTTATTTCCAGTGGTGAAAGCTTTGGCCCATAAAGTGTTAAATTCCTTGCACTTGCAAATTGCATTAAACCGTATGTTTGTAAAAATATTTGATATACATCTCCTTTTTTAGTTTAACTATCCTTGAGGATAAAGGTAATTTTTCTTTAATAATATATCCTTCATACCAAGAACTGTGTATGGAATGTAATAGGCACATTTAATAAATATTTGTTAAATTAACAAAATTATTGTTTTTATGATGACTTCACCTTTATCTCAATCTCCATAAAGAGAAAGAAAGATAGGTAAAAAACATATTTATGTCAGAAAGTTGAGTATCTTCATTACCTGTACAGTTTCAGGACAATTTGCCAGAGAGGTAAGGCAGTAATGAACAGAGTCATCGTTTACAAGTAAAGTCTGACAATGACATAGCACTTTGTGTTATCTTATGAAAAAGAAGTTTTCTCATACAAGCATCCAAAGGCTATCAATATGGTAAGGGACATTTTGATGGCAGCAAGAATTTTGCTTTGTGACCATTTGTCAAAAGTCATTGCTGGCAGTCTTTAAAGTTCGAAGAAGAAAACTAATACATATTAATTCATAAGAGGGAAACACAAATGTTAGTCTATTTTTATTTCAAAAGTAATGGTTATTAGAATTAGTTAGTAAACTACAGCTAAAATACTGGTAAAATAGTCCTGTAAATTAAATTAATCTTAATGTTGGAAATAGTATGTACAAATAATATGGGTAAAGGATTTTAGAATATTTGCGAAGTGTATATGTGCAGATATCAAAGAGTCCTGAGTGGAATTCTGGTTCTAAAACTTGTTAATTATTCAATTTAATCAGGCTCATTAGCCTCTCTGATGATTATTTTTTTTCATATAGAAAATCCACATTGTAATATTTCAAAAACTCTAAGATGCCATATAGTATAAGATGCATCATAATTTTATGTACTATTAACAAAGAAAAAAACCTCAACAATTACACTATGGCATTCCATTAATTGTAACATAAATTCTGATTTCAGAGAAGCTAAACTAAAAAAGAAATAAAAAGTATTTAATTGACTTAAAATTGATGAAGTAGAATGTGCTTTTGTGGAAATTAAGAGAGATAATGAATGCACAATGCTTAACATAAACCTGGAAATCTATACTATCCTTAAAATAAGTTGGAAACATTATATAACTTATTTAAATGTTTTTTTTTTGGTGGTTGTTGTTCTATAGTATATATTTTCTAATGTTTTCCTTTATAAACAGGTGTAGCAAGCACTGGTATGATATTTTGGTTTTTGATCATTTATTATTTTTATCTTTTCAAATTTATGTTATTTGATTTTGAAATTCAACTGTAGTGATTTTGACTTCACAATAAAGGGAAAAAATGACTAAAATGAAAACATTCTCTAAACAGGTTTGCAATCCAAAGTGTCTGCCTTCGTGTGATGTATAAGCTTATTCATTGCGTTGAAATGTGCTTGCATTTTTAAATAGATCATCCACGTCTACACTCCTGCTTCTTGCTTGTCAGTTATACTTCTAACTGTCTACCATATTTGTCAAATACTTTCAAGATTCAATTGTGGATACAATCTTACTTTGATGATCACAAGTATATTTTATAGATACATGCATTTTTGAAAATCAGCCAGCATCTAAATAAAAGAACGACCCACTATATATAATTTTATGAAGTATTTATTATTGTTGTTGTCTAGTTTTATATATCAAATAGGGTTTAACTCATTGTAACAGCATACACTGAAAGATCTACCTACATTACAATAAATTACCTTTGTTTACAAATCTTTTTTGTGATATATGAAATGCCTAACATAACACTTTCTGAATTAGCAATAAAAAAGATAGATCTCTGGTTCTTTTAGATGGCTAATAAGAATAACTTTAGTTGCCAAAAATAATAACTTGCTTTACTTTTACCAGTTGATCCTACATTTTATATTTGCTTATAGCTTTCATTCTGTAGTTCAGTTCTTAATCATCTCCTAATTTTACTTTTTATTTATATTGCTCTCCTCCAATTATAGAAAATGAACAATAATTAAGTGTTATTAAAAACAAAATTCTGCAAAATAATACATATGTATAATAGCATGATTTCTTTATTTGCAACAACAAAAATATCTTTGCAGCTACCACCCTTTTAGGATACCTTTCTTCACTGAAGAGTTTGGATTGTTAGAAAGAAAATTTCTGAGACTCTGGATTCTGGATTTGTAGTTCAGTTTTTCCATTTATATTTGACACTTGGAAAGTAGAAGTGAGGTGGGTACCATTCCCTTGCTGCTGTTTCTGTTGGCGTTAGAAGTCTCAGAGAAGTAGAGTTAAGAGGCAGTTGTAATAATGCCTGGACCAGACCTTGTAGGATCTAGCCACAAGCTTCATGACTGTGACAGATGCAGTTATTGTTTTAACCAGAGGTCATTTTCATGTGGACTATCAAAAGCATTATTTGGATGACAGCTGGTGGTTGCACAGTGGCAAGAGCCATGAGTTTCTTGATCCCTGCATCACAGCTATGTTACAATGGGTGTTTTTATTCTTGAATCCTTTAAAAATAGACTCAACTCACTTTCCAAATCTCTCCAATTTTGCTTGCACCTAATTCTGTGTAAAAAATTTATTTTGTTTAAAAGAAAAAGAAAACACCTTAGGAAACTTTTATTTGCCACAGCAGTTTTATATTAGAAGTAGGGAGAGACACTGATGATCCGACATGATTGAATGTGTGGGCAGTGAAGAACAATCCTGATGCCAGTAGAAAACAAGATACTGGTAGTCTGTGGTACACAGTAGCAAAACAGCTATGGAATTAATCAACTGTGCTCACCTGCAGTAAAGTGTTTGTTAAAGACAAGGTTTGGCATACCCAGTAAGTTCTTCAAGAGATCGTTATGGGGAAATAAGAAGTACAAATACTCTGACTTAGTCTAGTGCTCCTGTTTTAAAGAAAAAAAATGGTAAACTCAGAGTTTTACATTTTCGACTGAAGATACACTATCAAAGCAACTTCTGTGACTTCTCCAGAAACAACTTCTCACTACATCATGGTCTTATATATCTAAAAGTCACGTGTGAAGTACGATTATACAAATTGCTGATTTCCACGTTAGTGAGAGTCTTGCCAGGTTTTTTGTTTGTTTGTTTGTTTGTTTGTTTGTTTGGTGAAACCTAGTCATTAGTTAAAAAGGAACCATCCCTAAGAATTGTGTTTGAAGTGAGGGCTCTGAATCCCCAACTCCACTAAGCTTCCCTTGCCAGGAGAGAGAGTCTCTCTACCTCCTTCTGATGTGACTAGGTCTGTCTTGCTTAGAAATCCTCTACTGGCTTATTTTAGGTAGCTTTCTTTAAAAAGGCTGTACATTCTTCTTACACTCTACTCCAAACCCCATTCATGTTCCCAGCCATAGCTAGAGTTAAAAACCATGACTCGGAGACAAGTGTACCATCTGATAGAGGATAAGACTTATAAATCAAAAGAATTGCAGTAGTTTGTCAATTTATATTGACATAAATAGGATAATGGATTCTTAGGATTCTCGACAAGGAAGAAACATAATTCTGAATTGATATAGACATGCTGACTCAAAACTCCAGACAATATCTGAGCATAAGTAGCTGAAGAGAAAATAAGCTTTAGTTCAATAGGTTGACTAAAACTGGATTCAACTTTTGCCTACACTGAAAAAGCTAAAATTGATACATTCTGTGAGAAAATTCCAATCTGTGGGGAACCAAATACCACTGGGGTCCACCACTGAGAATCAAGTGAAAATATGGTTTGAGTCTGACTTAGTCTTACCTGAGGGTAGATATGTCCCAGTTTCTGAGTGAAGTATTATTCACACATTAATTCTAGGCCCATGGAGTGAGGCTACTATGATAAGGAGGGTAATGAAGAAACCTCTGAGGCTTTACCTCCCTGCAAAAATAGTAGCACAAAATAGAATATCACAGATATTAGTGCCCAAGATATGAGAAATTCAGACAGAAATTTCTAGTAGATCTCTAAACAATTCATTTATTTTGTGTGTGCTGAAGACAGATAACCTTTGAGAAATGGCAATGGAATATGTTAAACTTATTCAAATCACGACTCTTAAAGACGATGTTCCAGATGTGTATTTTAAACTGGTGCAATTTGACATTGCTACTGGTACCCAATATATGGTTATCTACCTGATAATTGGTTACTATTTTCCTATACCAATAAGACAAGAAACTGGAAACAGTTTATTTCCACTAAGTAGCAACTGAAGTATATCTATACCATGTTACTTTAGGGTTATATAGCTAGTTTATCTAATGTTCATTTGCTTTTGAATAAGAAGGGTGATGTATTCTAAATATGTCAACAAGGTACAGGCACAATAGAAAGTAAAAAATATAAATAATTATTTAGGGACCTTGCACTTCGATGAATTTTCTAGGTATAGTGTAGTCTGGTGCAGGTTCAAATAACTTCTCCAACGAGAAATGAAAGTTTCAGCCCCCTGATTTTCCTACCACTTAAAGATAAAATGGTTTCTAAGATTCTAGATATTGGAGACAATACAACATTTTGGTGTGTTGCTCTGACTTATTCACTGGGTGACACATAGGGCCGAAGTAGAAAAAGGACAGTTCATCTAGCCCACATAATAATAGAGTTTTAAATGTCTTATGTTTAGAAGAATCAGAAAGTTATTAATACTAATAAGCATTTATAGAAGTAATGAATATAATGTGAGTATGTATATATATATTTATTCATTATTGAGATATATACTTCATAATTTTCTATTATTTAATATATACTTTGAAGATTGGCTTTATAGTACTAATTTGTCTGAAGTAGAAGAGCAATGAATACTATCTGTCATTTACATGATGACTGATAGGACTTTGGATCTTTTTTATTGTGAATGACTATAAAATGGGTGGTTTTATAGTGCTGTGTATATGTTGTTACTGCCACTGTATTTGGAAATGAAAGTACATACGGAAGTGTATATATGGATCTGGAGTTTAAAGAGACGGTCTGTGGGGAGTATCGTCCTTTTGTTCAATCCCTTCTCCAGAGTGCTTTCCCTTGCAGAAAAGACATTGTAAATTAGAATTCACAAATAAAATGTATTCTGGTGATATTTGGTAGAAAAGGCAAAGTCCATCTTCCTGCTGCTCTTTCAGCTGATGATAGACATCACAGGGAGGTTCCTGTAGAGAGGAAGTATCCATGGTCGGATTTAGCGTTCCAGTATCTAGTAACCACTTTCTGGGTGTCACAATTTCTGAAGCACAGCCCCGAAACACAGTTTGTTCTGGACATCAACACCTCCAGGGACAGCTCTGTAACATGCACCCCTCCAGCCATTTCGAAGACTTTGTGAACTCCTAATTTCCTGTATTAGATTCATTCTCCCTCAAGGCCTACAGTGATAGTCTCTCTCATCCCTTCATCTCTAAATTCAGTTCTGCTTTCACCTTTGCCTTGTGCTTTGGGGCCTGGACTTCTTTAAAGACACAATATTCTTTCACGGCTCAGTTTTAGCATGTATTTTAACTGCCTCAATATTCCTCCTTACCATATGGAAAATATGTTCTCACCCTCAAAGCAAATAAAAAACTTTTGTGAAGACTTTTCTGAAGATTGCCATTCGTTCTTTGATAGTGTCGTCATTGTTTATTCACATCCCCAGAGCACTTATCCACCTAGCGTTGTTATTACTTGATTAATTTTATTTCCCTATAATAAATTTCAGGTTTTATTGGGGGAGGGGGAAAGCCTATACCTTATTAATTATCTCTGAGTATATGCCATAGCTCCTGCACATAATAATTTCTCTACATTCAGCATTATCTTTCTATTGGTAGCTGAAAGCATACACTTTCTAAATTTAATGATAAGTTCTAATGATGTATATATAATTATATAAACTCAAAAAAAACTTTTAATTATTTGATTATCTTAATTATTTCTAAAAATTTTTATTTCTTTATTATTTACTTCTTGTATTATTATCATTTGACCTTAGCTTTTTAGCATGTAAACTAAAATAATGAATAAAAGAATTGGACAGAACAAAAATGCTTCAGATCAAAATCAAATTCTAATTCCAGTTAGTTCAGATGGCTGGGGTACTCTAAGAGGTAAAAGTTGTGAGGGGTGGTTGTTTTGAAACAGAAAGCGTTATAGGTGGGAGAGAGTCATTCATACGGAGATAGGTTATCTTCCTCCACATGCCAGTGAGATTTTTAAGTCTCCTCCCCTTGAAGCCACAGATGACATTTAGGAACAACCATAGAAATGATGACAGACATATTGTAAAAACTGGACAACAGCCACACTCCAGCGTATTTACAAGGGTGTGGAAGAGCAAATCTATAAAGGATACAATTGAGATAGTGGTCTTACATGTAATGGAGTTTCTATGTATCAGAGACCTTAAATGGACTGGCTGCATACGTACAGATATTATTTGATTTATTTCTCAGTCAGGAGCTGTTGAGTGGGGCTGACCAAGGAGGTCACATTTTTTTTCCTTCATGGTATCTGAGAGAAAGGTCTCTTCATTTTAGTCAAGTTTCATAGTTCAAGAAAGAAGAATTCCAGAAGACTTCAGAGAGGAAGTAGTGAAGGGTCATGGGGAGGAGCACCCCCAAAGGCAACAAACCTGAAGCAAGTTGGTGAACCAGCATGCAAAGCCAGAGGAAGGTTTGAAAACCAAGGGCAGTTAAAATAAGAAGCATTTGGTCAGGACACAAAAATAAGTGTCATTGTGGATGAACAAAGCAAAGAGTAAGCCCTTGCTCTCTGCTGAGGGTTTGCAGTGATTGATAGATTCAATTATGAGAACTAAAATGTTTGTAAGATCATAACATGTGTGGTGAAAAAAAATGCCTCGCCTGTCTTGGATTATCATAGGAACAGGAAAGCAACCCCCATGAGAGGACCCTGACCAGAATCAATACAGAAACAATTCTCTGAAAACTTTTCTCTCTAAAAGCATAGTAAGTATAGAGCATAGTGATAAAAAGCACTGTTCATGGGGTCAGCTTTATCTGCTTTTGAGTTCTGTGTTTGCTCTGTAAACTTTGTCAAGATATTTAATATTCTAAGCCTCTGTTTCCTCTTATAGGAATATAATTAATACAGTACTAATATGATTAATCTCTGAATATTAGTTCTAGTTGCTGAATGTAAACTAACTTTGTATCAATGTATATTTACAATTCATCCCACAGTGTTATTCTAGAAATTTGCCACTATTTATTTTTGTTATTTTTTAAGTTTTTGAATTAATAGAATTCTATCAGATAAAATTATTGTGGAGTATTTTAACTGGATGGATGCAGTCAGTTGTTACAATCAAATTTTTATACTCACACAAGGAAAACAAGGCTTATATTACCTTCTATAAAATGAGTTCAAAAATGTTCTTGTTTTGAGATGCCTATCATTCCTTGGGCATTGACCCTCACCTTACTATACTCATAATGGATTCAAGACTAAATATTTCTGTAGTAGTAAAATGTAATTTTAGTTACCTTGCATTACATAGTTAGAGCATATTTAATCCCCATTAAATTGAGTTGCCATTTCACTTGATGATTCTTTGAATCATGTTTACTCAGGAAGGAAGGCTAAGTTTTTCTAAGGCCAAGTTTTTTCGTGTTAATTAAACTTAAATTGCAGCATTAGAATCCATGAGGGAACTGGAATCACGTGGAAGAAGGTCACTAGTAAGGTTAATGTTTACTCAAGACTCAAGATTAGCTAGATTTTCTCTTTAACAAAATGTTACCAGTCAGGATCTGTACTGTCGAATTATTACCCAATATCCAATAAAGCAAGTGGATAATCAACCAAATTCATGAAGAGTAATGGCATATTGATTAAGCAGTTCTACAATCTTTCTTTAGATTACACTCAAAGTGACATCCTCAAAAATCAATGACAAACAGAGTCAAATAAAGGAAATCTTTCTAGTGTTTCCATTGATTCTAGAAGGGGCTTAGAGCTTAAAACCCATCAGAGGCCTCAGTAAGATTTAAATAAATGCATAAATTTGTATTTAATAAACTTCCAACCTGTATTCTAGTATTTTTTAAGTCAATGTGATATAGTGCAGTATTCACAAAATATGTCCATTTTTAGTTACTATGCATGTATATTTATATATAACACATTTAAATATAAATGCATGGATGTACACATATATACACATAAATATATATAATATATAAAGGAATATAATCTTTAGTCTCTTAGAGTTCATACACTGTGGGTCAAAATACATGTATATGAAATAGAAGGTAATCTAGTCCTAAATACAACTTACATATATCAATGTTAGTCCTGTCATTATTACTGTCATAAAAAATCTGTGCTAAGAAATATAAGTATGTCCATACATATATAAAAAATCTAAAATTTAAAGGAAATGAATGAACATAATTGAATATTTTTAAGAACATTTCACTTGAACTAATATGAAAAAATCTTATGGAGAATGCATTTTCTCCATTAAAATTTGTAAGAAAACTTACAAAAATTCTATCAAGT